>JAZGLO010003207.1:0-10751 GCA_036873155.1 Biomphalaria sudanica | reverse complement strand
ATATCTTATCTTATCTTATCTTATATAATACAGACGTTACTTCAAAAAAGAAGATGATTACGTCCTACGCGTCATGCATTTAGTCATGCATATTAACCAATGACTTAAATTCTGCCAAGTCACTGGTTTTTCTGGCTAGCTCAGGCAACCCATTCCATGCTCTAATAGCACTAGGGAAGAAGGAGTATTTGTACAAATTTGTCCTAGCATATGGGACGAGGAATGTGCCTTTATTTTTGTGTCTTTCAGAGTATTTTATTAAATTTTGTTTTTGTATTTGAAGATTATGGTTCAGTGTTTTATGTATAATTGCTACTTTACTTTTGAGTCTTCTGTCCTGAAGGCTTTCTAAATTTAGTGATTTTACTAATGGTGTTACCCTAGTCAAATGTGAATATTCGTTTGTTATGAATCTCACTGCTCTATTTTGTGTTTGTTCCAGTTTCTTAATGTTTTCTTGAGTTGAGGGGTCCCACACGGTGGATGCATATTCTATTATTGGCCTAACCAAGGTTAAATAACATTTTAGTTTTATGTTCTTATTTGATTTATAGAAATTTCTTTTAATAAACCCTAATGCTTTGTTGGATTTTTTTATAGTTTCATCAATATGTGGATTCCATGACAGTTTTTCATTTATTATAACACCTAGGTATTTTGAGTTTTTAGTCTGTGTTACTGGTTTGCCATGAATAAGATAAGTGGAATTAATTTGTTTTAGTTTTTTTGTTACTCTTAACAACTGACATTTTTCTGGGTGGAAAGACATGCTCCAATTTGTTTCCCATTTCTGTAATTCATCTAATTCTCTTTGTAAAATATCTGTGTCTTGTTTTGTTTTTATTGTTCTATATATTATGCAATCGTCTGCAAATAATCTGACTTTTGTTCCTGAACTAATGCAATTTGGTAAATCATTTATGTAAATTAAAAATAGTAGTGGACCCAAGACTGTTCCTTGAGGTACACCTGAGTTAACTGTTATTGGTGTTGATTTAGAGCCATTTATTATTACAGTTTGTTCTCTCCCTATCAGAAAATCTTTAATCCACTGATGCAGTGGACCGTTAATGCCGAAATATTTTAATTTTTTAAGCAAACTATGGTGGTGAACTTTGTCAAAAGCCTTGGAAAAATCTAGTAAGATAGCATCTATTTGTTCACTATTATCTAAACCTTTTGAGAAATCATCAATTAGTCCTATTAGTTGTGTTTCACATGATCTATATTTCCTAAAGCCATGTTGGTATGGGGTGAGGACATTATGTTTGTCTAAGTGTTTTATGATGTTGCTACATATTATGTGTTCTAGTATTTTACATGTGATGCTGGTAAGTGATACTGGTCTGTAGTTTCCTGGATCAGATTTTTCTCCTTTTTTAAATAGGGGGGTGACATTAGCTTCTTTCCAGTCCTTTGGTACTCTGCCCTGGTTAAGCGATGCCTGAAAGAGTATTTTGAACACTGGGGCTAGCTCATTGCTTAGTTCTTTGAGTAATCTAGCTGGAATACCATCAGGTTCAGACGCTTTATTTGGTTTGGTGTTGGCTAATAGTTTTTTAATTCCATTTTCTTGTACTACTAAATCTTCTATGTTGTCTACTTGGTTAAAATTAAGAAATATGTCTTTGTCTCCTGGGGCTGAGAATGCTGATGCAAAGTATTTGTTTAGGATGTTTGCTTTAGTTTCATTATCATTATGTATTATGTTATGTTCATCTTTTAATGGCGCTATGCCTGTTGTTTCCATTTTCTTAGACTTAATGTATGACCATAGGTTTTTGTTGTTATCTTTAGATATTACATTGTTTATGTATTCACTCTGCAGCTAAAGGAAATGTTTTTGAATTAAAAACAATGCTTTATTAACTGCAATAGGCTCTAAACATTTACAGCTAGGTGTTTTGTTTTTTGTATACAGGTTAATTTAATTGTTCTTTTTATACTAAAAAGAAAATATTAATAATATTGTTATAATTATCTGTGTACTCCTATTTTGTTAAAAGGTAACTGTCTTGTAATTAAGACCTAGTGTCAATAGAGTACACTAGGTAAAGCATTGGCTAAATCAGTAAATATAAATAAAATCATTTAATTAAATAACAATTGTGAGCACAAGGTTCAAAATAATTTCATCATAAACATTATTAATATAAAAGTATGTTTTATGTGAAAATATTATGAAAAAATGTGCTCATTTAAAAAGTAAGTTTAATATAAAAAATACTTTTCATAACATCTCGCTTATATTAAGTAAATTGTAATGATTATTTTGAATCAATCATAACTGAATACAACTGCATAGGTTATACTCTCTTGGTCTTGAGACATTTAAGCCTCTGTTATCTAGCATGTTGACAAGGGTCCCATTTGCACTTTGGGGGGAGTGCACCATTCAATTGCTTCCAGATAACTCATTATTGCAAGGCTTATCTCCCATATCTCCGTTACCTTAGTACATTTTTCTTATTTAAAAAATTAATTAATTACAACTGATTGATTAAATAATTGGTTTTAATTTTTGTTGATTTATGTGTTGTCATCGCAAAATGAATAATGAATAATTGAGCAAAGTTTCAACTTCATTCTAAAATGGGGTGTCAAAGACAAGAAAGTCTATAAGATTTTGGTAAAAAAAACACCAATCATAATGTTCTCTACTTTGCTATTTGAAAATGATGCTTGTTTATTGTTCCATATTAATTGGTTTGTTGCTTTCTTGAAAGAATATTTATTTTTTAGTAAACCATAAATATTGTTAATACTAAAGTATGTTTTTTCTAAGAGAAGTACACAAGACATTTTGTTTCCTAGAAACCTGAAAACTGAGAAAATATAAATAAGAATGAAAAAAAAAAGATATGGTAAAATGGAAGGAGATAATACTATGGAGAATATAGGAATAAATTTATATATCAATTTTTATATCAAAATACCTTTGTGATCAACATTGACCATAATTTCCTCTTGTGTTTCATCTAATCCTTTCCAAGAAATAGGAGTTCTATTGTCCATTGGAGTATTAGGTGCAGAAGAACTATCACTGAACACATTTGGAAGACTGAGGTCAGATGTTGGAGTTAAGCCTGACGGTGAAGTATTTCCTACAGACGTGGAGGAGGAAACAGAAGACTCTTCAACTATGCCGTTGTGAAGGTCACTGTAATCTCCAGAGGAAACTGAGGTCATGTTGCTGGTGCTTTTTCGTGGCTTTGTGGACTTTTTCCCAATGCTCTCAAAGAACTGAGTTGCTCTGAATGCAAATGACCCCATTCTCATCACCTTGTTGCCTTAATTTAAAAACAAAATGGTGAGCTATTAGTGTTTATCAATAAAATATATAAATCATGAGTTAGTTTTAATTTTTAGCTCAATTTTAAAAATTACATTTACCAAGCCTAATATCCCTATTGGACTATTTTACATGTAGAACTAGCTGTTAAATGTTTGAAATGAACATAGTAAGATTGGATATTATTTTAGTATTCTATTAATATTTTACCATGACTATAATTCATGTGTACCATTATTTATTGAAGAAATTATAACTTAAGAAAATGGATGTAAGTATTTGTGCCATAAGGATGTTGTTTTTTTTCCAAAGAAACAAGACTTGTAAGCAAACCTTATCAAATTGTTAACAAGTTTAAGCTGAACTTGATCTAAAAGAAAATAAGTAAGGGCATCTGCATTTAGTGAGGTAAAAGCTATCATAGAAACATGATACCTCTGAGCCTTGCCTTTGAACTATCCTCTGAAGTTCCTTCACTTCCCGTTGAAAGGTTTGAATTAGAACTGGTTAGATCATTCTGTAATAAAATAATATCAAACATAGATTTAATATAAAATAAAATGCATGTATAATATATCACATTGTATCATAGCATAAAAAATAAAATAAAATTGATATCATTCACACAATTACTATGATCATATTTAGAATTCGCTTGAAGCAAATTTTTCAATATAAAATACTGTAGGCTTGAAATATTCAAAATTTATACAAAGATTTTATTTCATTAATTTACATTGTTAAAGCTTACTTAATTTTGTCTATACAATTATGTTATTAAAACAGAATTAATATAGTTGTATGTTTATAAAGAAAAAAAAAAGAGAATTAAAATATACTGCCTCTATCTCAAAAGAAAACATAAAGAAAAAGAAATGAAGTATTTAAACAATGCAAGCATATGTCGAACAAAGGATTCTAAAGATTGAATTGATAGTCATATTGTTTTAAATTTTGTTTCCATGCTTTAGATGAATGATTTAAAATCATCTGGGCTGGAAAGAATCTAACATGCTTTGTAGAAAGTTTTACTGACAAAACTCATCTGTTTTTGCATCTTTCTTTGAATGTGCAATGAAATAGAAAGAAATATGCTTCATGCATGTGCTGAGGATATAAATCGTACAAATCTAAGCGATGTTAAAAATCTTATTATAAGGAATTATCTATTAGAATATATTTAGATTTCATTAATTTACATTGTTAATCTCATTTTATTTAGTCTATGCAACTAGTTGAATCAAAACAGAATTAAGTTCACTGTATTTTTATAATGAAAACAAAAAGAAGTGAAACTATCTTTTAAACATTGCCAGTTTTGTGCTTTATGTAAAAATAAAAATCTAGTTTTTTACATAATGTATATCTTATAAATCAATATTTCTTACACAACAAATGTTCCATTCTGTGTACAAATTATTATCAAACTATTTTAGAACTGGAATTAGTACCATAGGATTTAAAGCCACTGTTATAGATAATGCTTGAAAATCAGGCTAATAATATTTATTGATTTATTGTGGAAATGATATGCAGGGAAAGCTATTTGTCATATATCCATTTCACATTGCAGGGGATTCATCTTCCTGGAAAGGGTTACTGAGAAATTATCAGTATAGGAGAACATTCAGTACTGTCAGAATGATGAAGTGATGATATCTTATTCTCTGCAGGATGTGTCTAGATGTTCCAAATGAGCATCATATCATTGTAGAACCTTTTTTTAGTCTGTACTTGTATTCTTACATTCATATTAAAATACTAATAAATAATAGATAGTCATCTTTAGAATATGATCACATTTTTTTATGGGTACTTTTTTATTTAATTGAAATTAATTAACTGTCATTCCATCTTATCTTAATAAATAAAAAAAATCCTTCCAATGAGAAATTCGTCCTCTGCCAGTATCCATGTGTTAATCTAGTCATGCATGTTAGTTAGAGACTCTACTAAGTTATTATTTTTCCTGGCTGATTCAGGCAACCCATTATGCTGTAATGGCACTAGGGAAGAAAGAGCACTTTACTGATTTTGTCCTACCACATGGAATAAGAAATGTGCTATTATCTTTTTGTCTTTCTGAGTATTTTATTAAAGCTATGTGTGACTGACTTAGTTTGTGGTTCTTTCATAATTAAAATAGTGTATCTTTCTGAAAAATCAAGATGAGTTTACAGAAAAGTGCATTAAGTATTAGTAGACACCAAATAGTTTTTAGATTGAAACAGGTTAAAAATAGGGTTCAAGCAAAGAAGAAAAACAATTTTACAACATATGCAAGAAAAAAAAACACAAAAAACCTTAATATTTATAATCTAAACAACCTAAAAATTATCAGTGATAAAAAAGTATTAGTTGAAAAGAATAGTACAATGTTATTGAGATAGGCATTGTACAAATAATATGAAACACACATGAAACAAATGTCAATTTATTGGGGTTTTTTTTTTCACTAGTTTCATGCAAACTTTGATGAACAGACAGACAACCAAGCAAGAGGTGAAGGAACTCAATGAATGTAATAGAAGTTAATCAGTCCTAAAGTTTGAGATGAAAAAAGTGCCATGATGATAACACACAAATTCATGAAAGCCAGGCTGCAAACAAAACAACTCACTCCTCTGAAGGCTAGGATGATCTGATCAAGAGGTAAAGACCAATTATAAAAGACACTTTTCCAATCCCATCTTGCCAAAGTTAGAGGTGTTGATGACTGAAGAGTAGTGGACCTTGATTTCACCTGTGGGACGCCTGACTGGTCTTGTGTATTTTGTCTGTTTTGAACACCAACCAAAACAGTTTGTGGAGCCACCTGTAGAGTTGGTTCTGGGAGTTGTGTCCCTTGTATCTGATACATGCCCTTTTGTCTTCTTCTTAAAATATCTTTCATGGTGGAACCAATAGATTTTTCTTTATAACTTCCTGTGTTAAAAGGACGTGCCTTTGAATCCAATGTTTTGCTTTTGAACAAGGAAGATTTTTCACTACAAAAATGCCTTGAGAGTGGTTTTGTCCTCAAAGGCTGTTCTGACGCAGTCTGACTTAGGATAGAGCTGTTACAAGTACTCTCTGAATCAGCTTCTTCATCTATGAATAAATCTTCCAAATCAGCTTCACATGGTCCAACTTCATCATAATCCATATCAAGATCTTCTATATTTTTACTAGTTTTGTTATCCTAGAAGGGCAAAGGTCAGTATAAATGGGTTTGCTTAAATAAAAATAATATAATTTTCTGCATAGCAAGTGGTAGTCTAAATATTTGCATGTATAAATATATATAATTGTTTAATAATGAGGCAAAATGTTTAGGACAGTAACAAAATAACCATCATCTATTTGGGAAATTTGGACATTTAGTAGTATAAATATTTAACATTCAGAGCAAACCATTAGAAGACAAAATAACCAAAACCAAAGCTTAATGAAAAGAGATACAAAATTTTACAAATCAAAAGTTTTATTTGACCTTATTATTATTATTTAGTCTCAGAGAGCTACACTACTGTTTTGTGAAGTTTATTTATGACTAGAGTTAATGTAATTAAAGAGCTAAAACAACACAATGATATATAAACAAATATAAGAGGAATAATACTGAGGTGCTACTACTGTGTGTGTTTAAAACAAATATCAAATTTTAAATGTTTCCATTTTACCATACAGACATGTACATGGGAAGAGTGATTACAAAATATGATTTGTGTATTAAACAGAAATACATGTTACCTTGCTTCCCATGTGGCCAGTGGCACCATAATCTGAATTCCCAGTGAAGGCCCTAGCAAGGTGAGTTTCATATTTGGGTAGTGGCTGACCCTTGGAGACTCCATTGATATGCTAAGTGAAAAAAATAAATGTGAATTATGATTCGCTATTAATTTAAATGTTTAAAGGGTAGAAATAAAGTATTTTCAAGATATAAGGAAATAAGAATAATTTAGACAAATATTAAAATGAAGGACCAATCAATGAAATTAACTAATAGAAGTTATAATAATTATTATTTAAAAATATAAAATTTCAAAAATGGAAAAAACAAAATAAATTGTAGTCTCCCCTCCCCCTTTAACACTCTTTTTAATGAGTCCCCACAGTAACTATCCATACAATACCCTCTATATGTAGTAAAGTAAAGTTCCCCTTTCAGACCTTGTGGTCTATAGAGCAGATGATGTAAAGGTCATCTGTTTCTGTGGCCTATGGCTTACGAGGGTGTCATGTGGCCAGCACAATGACCAACCGCCTTTACTTTTCAACAACTAATGTCAGGTACCCATTAGAGTTGGGTGGACTCACAGGTCCTGAAATAGAAAATCCCAGTCTTCACCAGGATTCAAAGCCAAGCAATTTACCGCTCAGCCACCGTGCCTCCACTATTATGAAATAGTGTTATGCAAAAAATTTTTTTTCTTTTGAATACCAAAAATAAGAAATATATCATCTCTTTTTGCTATAATCTCATTAAGTGTGAGTATAGAATAGTTACAGCAGGAAAAAAAATGCTTATCACTTGGTTTGCAAAGAGAAGTTCATGCACCACAGATAAAACAATATTGAAATATTAATATACAAAATTGCAAGAATTTATAATAGCAGCAAAGTCATTTTAAGACTAAAATTATAATCTAATCTTACATCTGCCCATAAATAAGCCCAGTCTCTGAAATCAACAGAAAAGGTGTAGGAATCCTGTGTGGGGTGTGCCATTTTGATTTCAAAGCCTCGACGCCCATCTCGCTCCTGAACCAATGCCTCATATCCACTGAGGGAAATCACCATAGAAGGTCTGGCATCTTTGTCTGGCTTATACATTGCCAGGCAACCATTGCTAATGGCTACAAGCCTTCTATTCCAGCTAAGCTTGCCCTTGTGGTAGAGTTCTCCTGAAAGCAAAATATTTTCCAACTTTCTGAAGGGGACACTAATTTCCCACTGTGAAGAAGATCTAGATTTACTGAGCTTTTTATTTTTTTTAAGCCCAGATTTCTTTTTTGGCCTCCTGAAAAATGAAATTTATATCAGCTTTAACTATTTATTTTCATATATTAATTCTATCATGTATTCTATTTATGTAAACAAATTTCAAGATATCATGAAGCTTCCACATATTTTATTATGAATGCAACTCAGATGTGTTAAAATAACAATTTAATTGTTCTACATTTATGCAAAAAAATAATAGTATAGAAACCAGTGGAAGGTTTTATTATTCAAATTATTCAGTTTATTTTAATATTATAAATATATACATAACAAGGTTACAAAGACAGTTTGTGTGAAACACAAACTCAAAATTGGCCCCCGAAGTGGTCCACCCAGGCAGGTTTCAATATTTTCAGAAAGAACATCAGAATGAAATTCTATCAAAGATAAATGACAGAGAAGAATGGAGAAAGAGGGTTGATTGATCTTGTGTTGTGCCCCAGCGGTCTAGCAGACCAAAGGATAGGTGAAAATCTTATCTTATCTTATCTTATATAATACAGACGTTACTTCAAAAAAGAAGATGATTAGGTCCTACGCGTCATGCATTTAGTCATGCATATTAACCAATGACTTAAATTCTGCCAAGTCACTGGTTTTTCTGGCTAGCTCAGGCAACCCATTCCATGCTCTAATAGCACTAGGGAAGAAGGAGTATTTGTACAAATTTGTCCTAGCATATGATACGAGGAATGTGCCTTTATTTTTGTGTCTTTCAGAGTATTTTATTAAATTTTGTTTTTGTATTTGAAGATTATGGTTCAGTGTTTTATGTATAATTGCTACTTTACTTTTGAGTCTTCTGTCCTGAAGGCTTTCTAAATTTAGTGTTTTACTAATGGTGTTACCCTAGTCAAATGTGAATATTCGTTTGTTATGAATCTCACTGCTCTATTTTGTGTTTGTTCCAGTTTCTTAATGTTTTCTTGAGTTGAGGGGTCCCACACTGTGGATGCATATTCTATTATTGGCCTAACCAAGGTTAAATAACATTTTAGTTTTATGTTCTTATTTGATTTATAGAAATTTCTTTTAATAAACCCTAATGCTTTGCTGGATTTTTTTATAGTTTCATCAATATGTGGATTCCATGACAGTTTTTCATTTATTATAACACCTAGGTATTTTGCGTTTTTAGTCTGTGTTACTGGTTTGCCATGAATAAGATAAGTGGAATTAATTTGTTTTAGTTTTTTTGTTACTCTTAACAACTGACATTTTTCTGGGTGGAAAGACATGCTCCAATTTGATTCCCATTTCTGTAATTCATCTAATTCTCTTTGTAAAATATCTGTGTCTTGTTTTGTTTTTATTGTTCTATATATTATGCAATCGTCTGCAAATAATCTGACTTTTGTTCCCGAACTAATGCAATTGGGTAAATCATTTATGTAAATTAAAAATAGTAGTGGACCCAAGACTGTTCCTTGAGGTACACCTGAGTTAACTGTTATTGGTGTTGATTTAGAGCCATTTATTATTACAGTTTGTTCTCTCCCTATCAGAAAATCTTTAATCCACTGATGCAGTGGACCGTTAATGCCGAAATATTTTAATTTTTTAAGCAAACTATGGTGGTGAACTTTTTCAAAAGCCTTGGAAAAATCTAGCTCATTGCTTAGTTCTTTGAGTAATCTAGCTGGAATACCATCAGGTTCAGACGCTTTATTTGGTTTGGTGTTGGCTAATAGTTTTTTAATTCCATTTTCTTGTACTACTAAATCTTCTATGTTGTCTACTTGGTTCAAATTAAGAAATATGTCTTTGTCTCCTGGGGCTGAGAATGCTGATGCAAAGTATTTGTTTAGGATGTTTGCTTTAGTTTCATTATCATTATGTATTATGTTATGTTCATCTTTTAATGGCGCTATGCCTGTTGTTTCCATTTTCTTAGACTTAATGTATGACCATAGGTTTTTGTTGTTATCTTTAGATATTACATTGTTTATGTATTCACTCTGCAGCTGTCTGCTTACTTTTTGGGTTAGGTGTTTAATTTTTATATATCTTTTGTAAACTCTTTCTGCCTTGGTTTCTTTAAATTTTCTATATAGGTTTTCCTTCTGTTTACAAAGCTTCTTTAGTCTATTATTAAACCAGCATTTATTTATTTTGTTTGATGTGTATTTAGTTGGTATATGATTTTCTATAATGCTTTTAAGATGGTTTTTAATGAAATTCCAGAGGTCATCGACTGGTTGGTTAATGTCTTTTTCTAATAAGAATGTTTGTTGAAAGTTTAATGCAGCTTGGTGTAGTTGTGTTAGGTTACATTTATTCCAGAGTAAGATTTTTCTTTTGGTTTTTGTATTGGCTACTGCTTTTATCTGACTGTGTATTTTTATGATCTCATGGTCTGATAGACCAGGGATAATATCATAATCAACTACTAATCCAGGTCTGTTGGTTAAGAAGAGATCTAATGTGTTGTTTAATCTAGTTGGCTTTTTAATGATTTGATCTACATGCA
>JAZGLO010003205.1:0-41471 GCA_036873155.1 Biomphalaria sudanica | reverse complement strand
ACAAAAATGTCTTAGCACAAGCTTTTAATCAAAGCTTACCTTCCTTTCATTATTTGATGCTTACATTGTCAACACTGAGGTGGGAACCACTGGATCACATAATAGTAATAGCAGTACCAAAACAAAAAGTCAAATAGACAGATTCACATCAACTCAAGGTTTAGTAAGTATTAACAAATAAAAATCATATGACTAGATCAGTTGTATATATTAATATTTTTCAATAAAAAGCTTACACAGCAACATGATGTTCAGAAGCATTTGGAAGAAAGTGGAAAGATTGATTTATTGAGAGAAAACTGTCGATGACATGCATACACGTGAAATGACATTGTCAAGAACTTTTGACTAGAGGAGATGAAGAGCTATTCACAGGGTATACACAAAAAATGTTATCAAAAGATCTACAAACAATGTAGAGAATAGTGACAAAAAAAAACAACATTGAAAGAGAATGTATTTGAATTTTAAACTAAAAAGTAAGTAGTCAATAAATAATTCATATTACTGAAACAAACAAAATGAGAAGTGGAATCTGTAGACAAACTATTATGGAATGGTTAAATACTGATGAGTCAATAGTACTGAAGGTAAACTGTAGGTCAATGAAAAAAACTAACCTGGGCTAAAACACAATAGATTGTTCTATGGACATTGCATTAGTCAGAACAATCTTTGTTAACTCTTGGACTTCCAAATGGACTCTAGGTTTCTGTCAAGTCTTTTTCTAATTCCATCCAGATTTAAGGTGCACTATTACATAAGTGAATTGGATACAATTACATTTGTTGTGATGTGAGGGTATAAAAAAAGTGGCATAAGTTAAAAAACCACAAAAAAACACCAAAAATCTCCTAGTTGACTTATGGGTGAAATCAAGAAGTTTTGATATGTTGGACAGCAACAGTAGTGATCAAAGAAATAACCAGTGACCAATAACCATGTGTGCTAAGCTTAAGTGCCCTTAAACTAATAAATAACTAGTATTCTCTACAGCATAATGTTATAGACTTTTTGAGATCTAAAAAGCTAAGCAATTTATTGCTTAAAGGAGAATAGTAAAAAAATTACATGTAGACCTAAATCAATCAATGATTTTTTTTACACTGGTCTTGATCTCAAGGAGCTTTATAGTTCTATAGATTCTAGAGAGTCCAGTGAGTCTAGATTACAGCTCATTTATTAAAGTCATCATCTAGAGCAGAGCTTCTCAAACTGTTTTGTAGTGTTTCATGTGGCCTGAATAGGTGTTCCACAAACTATTGGAGTACTTAACTAGTAGGCCTGTACAATTAATTCCTAGGTAAATGCAGACAATAAAAAAACAATGTTTTTATCAGCTCCTCTCTGTAACAGAAACAATTTCTTTAACAACACACCCACACTATATAGTGTGAATGCTGAAAATAAAATGTAATGATAGTCAAATGTTTTCGTCTACCCTTTGTTTCATTAATTGATCAAAGTTCTAAGTACAGCTTGCAAAATGTAAGTTACTCTATTTGTACATTATTGACATAGAGATTTAAACAGGCTTTTTTTTTTAAGGAAAATACACTTATAAGAGGTTTTAACTTGTACAATTTTAAAATGCACGATACGAACATAGTGATAATAAAAGACTATAAAGTAAAAGATGATTCCAATGGCTAACTGACAATGAAAATACACTAGAAGCATCTTATTGCATCAAATATCTGGTTGGACGTGCAACAAAAGAAGAGGATGATGATAATGTCTTATTTCTGGGAAGCAACTCCAAAGCTGAAAGAATTTATAACACCTGAAGTAACAGATGTTGGAAATGTTCCATCATACAATTCTTAAACTGCCAACAAGCACAGGAACCACCCCCAGAACAAAATCTGGTTAATTTTTCTAATGAACTTTAACCATGTCAAGCTTTGGTGATTTTTATTTGTGTGCGACTTATTAGCCCACGTTTTGTGTCAACTAACCCCAGTGTATATCTCTGATAAATAAAGAGATAAGATTATTTCATTTTCTTTTCCTGACTGTGTAAATTGCTACATGTGAAGTTTGGTAAGAATCAATTAATAAAAAATGAAAATTGTTACTTTTTTTTCTTCTCTGATCATATTTGTACAAATCTTCAAAACAAAAACTTGTTACACATCCTTGTAAGTTGTTGTTTTCCAATATGATTCCATAGATTCTAGATTTAGATGACCAGGTAGACTTCTGTGTTTCACATTCCAGAGCTGCTTTTGGGAAACTTCAAGGACAAGTGTGGCAATGGAGAGGACTCAGCATATCCACAAAACTGAAAGTCTACTGTTCCCTTTCACTCTTATACGCACCAAGAGTCCTGGACCTTATATTCTCGCAACATCAAAAAACATAACTCCTTTTCACCTAAGGAAAATTCACAAGTCTGACCACATACCAGATACTGAAATCCTACAGTTGTCTAATATGAACAGTATGCCAAAGTAAAAAGGTCCCAAGTTCGATGGGTGGAACACATAGTTCACAAGCAGACAATCGCCTTCCCAAAAGACTTCTGTACAGGGAGCTGTGTGCAGGAAAGTGCTATTGAGACACCCTTAAGAGCTCCTTCAAGGAGTGTGCTATTGACATTTATGGCTGGGAAGCACTAGCTCTTGATCGCTCCTCATGGTGTGAAGCTGTGAGTCTCAGAGTCACGAGATACGAAGCAAGGAGAGTGGCCAGCATAAAAGATAGCTGAACCAAAAAAAAAAAAAAAAAAAAAAGCTGAGAGAAGAAGCAGGTCTATCTGCACACTTGACCAAACCTACCCATGATACTTATGATGCGGTCAGCCTTTTAATGCAAGGATAGGACAATCATCTTCGTTTTCAAAGGAAATGAGAAACCCCAAAGCAGGAGCTATATATATATATATATATCTAGAAAACTAAATGCAGCAACCACTCAGCAGACAAATGTCATACAAATACTCCTCTCTCCCAAACTTGTCTACAAATGAGTTTGCACCGAGCTGAAGAAATACTTGGACTGAATATGTTGCTGTGAGGAAAGTAAGGTACAGGAGAGGAGATAAACAGCCTGTAACATGTTCAAGGCATGAAAAAAGAATTACAATGAATCCAATACTTTAGCATCTGTATCTGATGTACTAAGACAATGACTCAACTGAAGGAATTCAAAGATAGTCCTTAAAACATTGTTTTGTTTTCTGTGACCACCAACTTTTACTTTCACACAACTGACCCTACCACAACTTTTACTTTCACACAACTGACCCTACCACAAGCTGACCTCAATTTTAAATACAAACCTTTTGTTGGCAAACAAAACAACTAATCTATTTTTATTGACCAATGGCTGATGAGTTGTTTTTTTTTTTTATTCTTTTATTTTCTCCTAGGTCTAGGTCTAACAATTAAAAACTGAAAACCCATGCCAAAGCGAATGCATCAGTGAATTACTCTAGTATGACTAGTTCTATAAAAAGTGAACCACTATTGTTAAAAAATTAATTCAAATGCTTCTTCATTACAGTCTGTATTTCAGTGGAACTTTGGACCTTTCATCCCAGAATGAATGATTCTTGAGAAATATTAGAAGTTATCACTTTTCCCTTGATTTGATTTAGTTACAAGTCTTGTAATAAACTTTCCTCGTTGAAACTGTCCTTGAGTTCTTAGAGATCTCTGTATGTTGCCATCAGGTAGTGTTGTCAGGGCTCTTGTTGGTTTCACCTGAACAGTATTCAACAGCTTAATCATTACATGTTTACAAATGTCAATCAAATCTTATTGAAAAGAAAATGTTTTAAAAACACAAATATTTAAAAAAATAAGCTAATAGTCACTAAATGGGAGATAGTACTGACATAATGCCCCAAGGGGGGTGGGGGGGATTAGGGAAGTACAATTCTGAGAAAAAACTACGACCAAATTGACTCAAACCTCAGGAGCCACCTGTTACTGAAACACCTGTTACCCTTCAGTCAAACCACAAAGTCTAATGAATCTATATTTCAGGCACTAGATACCTTGGTGTATTAGATTTAGTCACGTAGGACTCAATTTATCTATGTGGAGGTTATCTCTGGCAATGCTAAATGGTTGGAAGTTTTCTTTAAAGGTAGAACTAGCATCTGCCATTTTTTTTCTTCTTTTAAAAATATTCTACAGAGTTTTTTTGATCCAACATATCTCCAGCTTAATAGTAACACTCAGAGTAAAGATAGAAAAATACAGAGTGCGTGTTCTTACTTGCAATATTTTCTTTTTCACCTGATCTCCATCATTATTCTCTTCAGCTATTGGATGCAAGCTGGACCTGGTCAAAGCTGGGTTAGTGTAAGCATATGGTATGGCTGCGTCATACATGCAAGGTGAACCAGAAGGAGAGGGCGCAGGTGAAGTATATGAGAAACTGTCATCAGGCTGATACATCTGTCTGTAGGTCTGGTCTTCACTGAATATTGATCCATAGGTCTAAGGAGTTCAAAACAACAACAAAGAAGACTAGAGAAGTTAAAACAAAGAAATTAATTTGTTAATCCCCCACCCCTCAACAAAAAAAAAATCAATTAAAATTTAATTAGTTAAAAAGATCATATACCACATCTTCACTAAATCCTGGAAAAAAATCATCCTTCTCAGATGTAGTCACATGTGGTTGAAAAACAATCAGCATTATCCATATGGGCAGCAACAGTTTGAAGATCTATAATCATTAAAAATAAAAATGATAAAATGTAAACAAGATATAGTGAAATAAAGACAAACTCAAAATGTATTTCTTGTTTTGTTTTTACACAACTTGTTTATATACATATATGATATATATCTACACTATCAAGTAGAAAGTAAGGCATATCTATGTATGTATGTTACGAATAGAAATCAAAACCGCTTGACCAATCTTGATAAAACTTGACAGAAATGTTCCTTGGGTACTAACTGGAACCGTGACATATGTATAGTAGTCCTAAAACAAACTTACGACCCTCAAAAAAAAAAAGTTGCCCAACTCTATTAAAGTATTAGTATTTCATAAATCTAGGCCATGTTTATCATGGTTACATGAGAGAAGATCGAAAAGATCTAGATCTAATTTTTAAAACTACACTTTGAACAGATAGTTTTTTACTTTGACACACACAAAATTACAAAATGTAGTCTATTGATTTCATTATTTAACAAAATTAATCTTCAAATTTGTCTTTCAAAAGCATTTTTACATAAATTCGTTCCTTATATCTGCGAAGTTAGAAGTCCTGATGTACATTCTTTCATTAGACCAGACCAAAATGCTACACATCTCTCTATTCCTAGGTCTAAAACTCTAATTCAACTCTACTATGATAGAACTTCTTTTTGCAAAGATAGTTTTATACTTTCACACACGAACATACTAATTATAGTCCATTCATTTCATATTTTAATCAAAGTAACATTCAAATTTGTTTTTCTAAAGCATTTTTCATACATTCGTTCGCTATGGCTGCGATGCCGTGTTGACACATTTTAACATTTCCATTCATGTGTCGCGCAAACCTTACATGCGCAGTGAAAACACGCTGTGATTGGACAGGCAAATGAGGCTCTATATGGGTGAAATTAAATGTACTAACATAAAATAATTAATAAGCTTATTGAACCTTAAATGCAATCTTAACCTGATAGATCAAGAATGTTTAGTGAAAGTAGATGTATTTTACTTAATTTAAACAAAGGAATCTAGGTTTAATCTAGGTCAAAAAATATATTAGACTCTTGATCTCAAAGTATATGTGCAAACAAATCTTTATGTAACAAAATGGATTTAGGTTTATTAGCTATTTTAATAGCACTATTCATAATATTTTTACATTCACGCATTCGCTTTACTTACAACATTATTATTTAATTGTTTCAAATTATTATTATAGCTTTTATATAGCGCTACTTTCATGCGTATAGAATGCTCAGAGCGCTATGGTCCAATCACATTTGTTTCCGTGCTGCCTTTAGGTGCTCAGTAAACACAGCTCAACTCGAGTCGGGTGTTGAGCCCCCTTAATAGGTAGCCAGGCCAAGCCACGCTTCCCACAAACTATTCTAATGTACTATATCAGTGACATGCATATTGAGACCTGCGGGCCCCAGGTAATATAGGGCTAGTATAAAATATTAATTGAACTTAAAGGTTACATTCTAAATGATAATATAACTTTTTAGTGATAATAATATAGATTCAAAATATTAAAAACTCTCTGTTCCTGGTGTTTATTTTGTCTAGAAAGAAACAAGTGATAGCTAAAAATAAAAGTGCTTTGCAGAAGTAAAATGTGCTACTCTTTGGGTTTTGTCTCTGAAGGGTCAATATTAGCAAGACTACCTTCCCTAGCCTCAAAATGTGTTGAACATTAGGGGCAAACACTTGTGATCTTCTTTCCAGTTTGCTACATTTCTGTTTCTTGCCATTCTTAGCATCCAGCATGTCTTCATATGCCTCTATAAGATGCCCCACAGGATGTTATAAATTACACCATAGTTTTTTTTGTTTTTTTTTGTCAATGATGTCCCATAAAACTCTACCTCAGTTATTGCTTATATGGATGTAGTTGCTTGTGTTTTGTTTGTCAATGAAGTCCCATAAAACTCTACTTGAGTTACTACTTATAGGGATGTTGTTGCTCTTATTAATGCCTACAAACTTGTTTTAAGTTAAAACATTTATTCTCAAGTCCAAGACTAACAGAAGCAGTGTTACTGAACTGCTTGAGGTTGGTGATAAACATGCCAGTGTTGGCTGAGTCGAAATCCCACATTATCAATTTATTGGAAAAACACAACCTCTGCCAAACCTACAGCACCATCAGTTTGGTTTAAAATAGTTCTAAGTGGCAAAATGTTGAAAACTGACAAAATATAATCTGAAGAACAGACTTCTAATAGCAGGACAGAACACAATAAACTAAAGGACTAGTAACAGAAATTTATAAGCTCGGTTACATGATTTTTTACATTTATTTTGTAAATATTCAGGGAAGAAAGCTTATATTTGCTAATGACAGTTGTATAAACTCTCCAGCAGAATGTACTCAATTAATGATGAAACAAATGTAAGCTTGACCGAAACCTCAATGAAACTTACCATGAACGAGACAAGTAGTGGTGAATAAACAATCTGTTGATAGGACTGAAAGAACAAGAAATCAATCAGTTAGTTTAATGTAGAGCATTGTTTAGAATGTTATCTTTGAATTGAAATCAAATTGACAGAATTAATCAAACCATAACAGCAGGTTTGCCATACAATTTTAACTAAATAATTAGACAATGTTTTAAATTTGAAATATCTTAAATTAAAACCCAAACTATACAAGTCACTTTTAAAAGATTGACTGCAACAGTCAATATATTTTCATAGCCAAAATTTCTTTATTTTTTAATGTTTTTTTTAAAAACATTTGTTGAATTGTTCAGTAAAACTATTATTATTATTAACGACTTACAAATATTGCACTGCAACCTGTTTCTCTGTCACCAACTGAATAAAAGAGATAGGAATAGTTGAAAACAGTTTAAAAAGCTTGACATAAAAAGGAAACAACTTTGAAGCTTACTTTTCAAAGACATCAAATAACACTCTACTTACGTATTTGCAAAGTCACATCATATATAAAGGTACTGAATGCTGACAGCTCAAAAATAAGGACAATACTGAAAAAAACAAAACAAATTGGGACAAGTCTAGTTCATTTCATTTCTTAATTCACTTATAGAGCTTTCAACTAATTTGATGAAGGATTAGATTATTATTATGCAGGGTTGGTAGTATTTTTTCATTTTGAAAGGGAATTCAGTCAATATTTTTATTTTTAAATCTACAACATATTAATGTTTAAATGTGTGTGTATGCAAGAGAAAGAGAGGAAATAGAAAGCATTTAGAAATGATGATATACACACTAAAAGACTAATGTCTGTTGGTTTTGGCATAAAATAGGGCCAATTTTTTTATATTTAAAACTACAATGACTCTAAAAGGCTATTGACTAATTACTTTAAAAAAAGAAAAAGAAAAAAAAAAAAAAACCATTGGAATTGGATTAAGACTAAAAAGTAGAAAAGCAATATTTTAACATAGTTTAAACTTCAAATTACAGATTAAAAAAAAGGCAATCATCATTAGATGTGGGAAGATATTAATAAATATCAGCTAATAGAAATATGTAAAGTTATCTTAGAATAAAAAAAAAAGAAATATTTTAAAAGGTTTTTTTTTTTTTTGTTTGACAATTGAGGAGCACTACAAACTGTGTTCAAGTTAAAGGCTAAACAATATCTTACCACCACAAATCTCTTTTCTGAGACCATCTGACGGAGCCGAGAGTGCTGATTTCATTCAATCTGCGAGTGATGTAGAATCCAGACACGCTAAATAATTGGACAACTACCAGTTCAGCTACAGACAGTGCCAGCCAATATGGTGCTGGAACATACAAACAGTCAAGCTAGTAACAATGTTCTGAATTTTTAAAACTTAATCAGTTTTTTAGGTAAAGTAAAGTTGTCTTGGAGATCTGAAGCTTCAAATGTTTACATACCAATTGAAATATCTTTTAGAAGCAAAATGAATAAATGTTGTCAATACTAGGTACAACTAAATATTAAAAGTTAAAAAAAACAAAAAAAAAACATCCCAAGCTTTTATGTAAAAATCACACTACTGATCAACAGGATTCAAACTTGAAAAACTTAGTTGAACAGCCCAGTGCTTTACCATTTTTTTAAAAGTATTCCCACAAAACAACTTCCTATACTCTGTGACTTTCAAGAAATGGTGGGGAGAGAAGGGACAGATGTGAATATCTGTGCTAATAATGAACCAAAGGATGAATTATAAGTATTATGATTAAAAACTTAAGATCACTGGGAAATATCCAAGTGAAAAAAAAACTTTCAGAAAAGTGTACAGGAACTAATAAATACAAAATTATTATTATAAATTCATTTAGACCAACAAAAAGCATGATTAGATAAAATAGTTTTCAAGAGATAATGTCAAGGAGTGCTAGTAGAATATCAATGACAAAGAAAACATTATTTCAAGAAAACTGTATATAATATAACAATTAAAACAAAAAAAAATCTCTAGAAATAATAAACAGTGATGCTGGTGAGGAAACTCAACAAAAACTCTAAAGCTCTAAAAGTAATAAAGAAACAAAAATAACTTAGTGACTTTGTTCAAATATTTGTTTCTTGAAAGCAAAATCAATAATTTAATCCTCTCCTGTATGTCAAGCTGTCTCCATAGAGATCTGTCAGAGTGCTGCCCAATGTGCTTGAGAGTATCTAAGTCTTAAGTCAGTCTTCTCTATGTTGTGTTCCATTCTACGCCCTCTAATGGCAAAATAATGAGACAAACAATTTTTTCCTAGGGTTCCAAAGCTTACCAAAACACTCTACATATGAAGATTCAATGTTAAATATTCCCAGGGAGGTAATGATGGTGAAGTACAAGACAGCCACAACGAGAAAAGGATACATACACCTGAAAGAGAATGGAGAGATGTTTGGAACATTATAAAATAGTGCAATCAGCCAGTTAGCAGAGTGAAATAAATACATAGGACATACTGGCAATGGAAAAAACAACTAGGCCAAGCTAATGTGTCAAGTGCTAATTTACTTTCTAACAATATTTTTGATACCATCAAACCAGATGACACCATTTACTGGGGTACATCATGATTATATAAAATAAATTGTTACTAATCTACAAAATGTCATACATTACTTAAGAAAGTAGCACAAGTCAATGTAAGACTTTCTTGTACATTAGACTACTTGTGATCATGGCTCATACCTCTCTCCCCCCCCCCCCCCCCCCCAACCTTTTAATTTCCAGTTCTAGAAACCCTGGTATATACATGACCAACCAAACATTTGTTTCAATTTGATAAGGTTAGTGGACCACATTGTTGTAGACTATGTTCCTAATATTGTTAACATATAAGACAACTGAAAATTCTTCAAATCTTTTAGATGGAACACATTTATTGTATCATTTACCATTTTCATTTTTTTTCTGCTTCACTGGCCAATCACTTGGCTTCTGCGCTAAGAGGTCATGGTTTCAAATCTTTATAAAGACTGGGATTTTAAATTTTTGATTCCAGTCCAACTTTAGTTGGGTAAAGTAAATGAGGTTGGTCAATGTGCTGACCACATAAAACCCTCGATAACCGTTGGCTATAAGAACACTATTGACCCTACAGATCATAGGGGTATTTAACTTTTTTAAAAAAATACTATTAATGACTAAGTTTACAGCAGAATCAAATAGACCAATGGGCCTGGTAGTTTGGCCACTTCACAATCTTCTCAGGATTTGCAATGGATACTTGTGATACACAATCCAACAGATATTGAGGCTCACATGACTAAATAATGAAGTTCATTGTTCATCTCTAGCTTCACCTGGGCGCTGTTCTTCTTCAATTATAGTTACAAAGTATAAAAAAGATTTACAAAATCACAAACCTGTCTGCCAAGTTCTCTTTCCTTAAAGCTCTGATGGCCAATGTGATATAATAATGGCACATAATCAGCACTTGGAGAAGCTTCATGTATTGTAGAAGAAAGTCAAGTTGACTGACATTCCAAAATATCCAATGAACACCGCTGTGTGGAGAAACAGTGAAAATCAACTACAGGCTAACATTACAGAAAAAAAAAAAAAATAAGATCCCAAATAATGACAGTGGTTTAAGTTGAACTACTAGCTGATTTTACCCATCGAATAAACCCTAGAATTTAAATCCCCAAGTAAAAACTAAATTTTTAATATATTCTTTAATAATTTATAAAAAAGATTAAATACATATGTGGAATCTGATGGCTATTTGCTTTGACGATGTACCTACAACTAACTTCAAACTAACAACTACTTCAAATAAACACTGAGCATAAAAAAATATTTTCAGCTGTACATTTTTGTATATACAGATCAATTTAAATCACATTACAATCCAACAATATTTTGAAAAGAAACAATCTGACTCATTTTAAGCTTAACAAAAAATGTAATGATTTTAAGTATGCATAATTTACCATTGAAAAAAATGAAATGAACATACCCAGTAGCACACTCAAGGGCAGCAGCATAAAAGATGACATACTGATGACATGAAGGATGGTGAGCAATGTGGAGTTGAACTATCTTAGCTATACACAGTACAGCTGTCAGGAACGCTAACACAGCTAACACACTACTCCTGCAGATACAATCAAGACAATGGTATTCCCTAACTGTTCACTAAACACATTTTATTGAACTATAAATTATACAACTTTCATTCTCTTCTCTTTAAGAGGAACATGATGTAATGTATGAGGTTTAAATTGTCAGAAAGAAGAGAAAAAAAAAAAGATGCTTTCAGTTGTAATTAATGTTATCTTTTACAAAATATGTACAACATCTTCATGAAATAGTTTTTAACAAATAGCTTTCTAAAATAATCTTTTGAAGAAGGACTTAGTTAATGGGGGCAGCAGAGATTTCATGATAAGACAATTGTTTCACACTCTCATGCCAAAATCATAACCAATAACCGTTCACAGGAAACCATTTTTTTAAAGTGGAATGTCAGGCTGAGACACAGAAACCACTTTTACTACCTATCAAAGAGGCCTGAGTTCAAAACCAGGCTAGGGTTGATTTGTTTTTATTGAGCATCTAGAGGCAGCACAGAAACCTTATCCCAGGCTTTCCCCAATTGAAGCACAAAATGGATTGGATCACAGCACTCTGAGCATGCTATAAGCATGAAAGATGCGCTATATAAAAGCACAATAACTAGACAAATTGGACAGAAAGGGAACTACTAGCACAGCACTGTGGAGCACTGTATAGCAGGACAAGACACACAGAAAGTCTCTGGTCACCCACTGCACCCAAACTTGTCTCCGAACGTCTTGACCAAATCTTGCTTGGGGAAAAGGATGGGCTTTAGTGAGGTGGCTGTGTTGCGTGAATCCTCCTATTTAATCAAAAATTTCAGCGCAAGTCACTTAGTCACCCCCCCCCCCCCAAATACAAGCTCACAAGGGGACAAGAAAACACTTCAGGGACACCCTCAAAGCTTCTCTGGAAGCCTTCAGCCCTGACCCTGCCACCTGAGAGACAGATGTACATGATAGAGAATCACTGCGTCGTGCTGTGAAAACTGGCGCACAAATTGCATAGGACAAAAGACCAGCACTAGCAGAAAAAAGTGTCAGAGAAAAAAAGGAAAGGAAATAACACTAGCTCCAGCTCTATTAACTGGCCCAGTGTGCAGCCGAACATTTCGGGCTCACATAGGTCTCACCAGCCACACGAGAAGGCACAAAACCCAAGTGCAAAGCCCTCAGCCCCCCTGGATGACAAAAGTGGTCATCATCAAACCATGCATGAACTATATAATATAGAATACAAAACCAATACAAAACAACAACAGCAAACAAATTTGTTTTCATTTAATAAGATTCATCAGTAAATAAAATACATGCATGTTTAACCCTTTTTTGGCTGCAAAAGATCTTTAAAAAAAAGCTGCAAATAATTATATTTTTGTAAGAAATATTTATTTGAGAAATTTAAAAAGCATATAACACAGACACACAGATATACATACCTAAGACACACAGAAATACATGCCTAACATACATACATGTTTAAAAAAAAAAGTTTGTAAAATGTCTTAAATGTTTTGAATATTCTTTCAGAGTTGAAGATAATCTACATTCTAGGCCAAACCTCCTGCAGGACAACGGTTAATGATAGCAGCAAGGTATGAAACTGGGACTATCAACACCAACGAATGACATTTCAGAAGGTATACTGCATGACCAGGCAGCCATACCTAACTTACATATATATATAGATACTTAACATACATAATTACCTAACACAAGCAACTGTATCAAAGTTCTGGACACAACTGTTGTCCATTATGTCCACCAGTGTCATGTTAGTCACATTAGGCAAGAGATATGGGTCATCAGAAGTTTCAGCCATTGCTACTGAACTAGCTAGCTTGCAGAAGAGGAGATGGCTCTAAGGCTGATACACTAATTTTCTAGAAACACTGTCCATGTGTTGAACCTTACCAACAGGTAACATAGAACTCTTTATGCACACAAACACAGTCTGTAAAACAAAAATAAAAACATAACTTTTACTTTACTGAATAAACAAAACAGAGCTTTGATAAACAATTTTTAATCTAGATCTATAGATCACAAGGTCTGAAAAGGGTACTTTTTAGCATGGCTAGTAACTAGATCAACCACTTTTAAGGTATGTATACTGTGTTCATGTAAGCACAACATGAAGCTCTAATCGACACCAACAGTTGGAGCAAATTGAACTTGGGAGAAACATCAGTCACATTGAAAGCAAGCATAAAGTATGATAAAGGAAGGTTCCTAGATAGTGCAGATGGTGTACATGTCAGATTGATCTAGAGACCAGCAATAGAAAGAAGGGTGAAAATGGGGTAAATGCTGAAGAATCTGCATGATTACAACGATGATGATGAACTTTGTGATCTATCTCTAAAGATTTAAAATTCCAACAAACATCTATCTCTAAAGATTTAAAATTCCAACAAACATCTAGATCTAGAGATTTATCTAGACTATCTAGACATCAAGTTACTAGTCTAGTATGATCTAACGTTACTATATTAGATCTATACTAGATCTAGATGCATGTATATATATATATATATATACATATATACTATAGAGTCTATAATATATACTGGTACTGATTGATGACTGTCACGTACACAGTATCTATATTTAGCTTGTCAGCGACCTCTGGAAATTCCTTCACGCGGAGAGCATTGTGACAGAATGGTTGTGATTGGTTTTGAAATATTAATTATTGTAAATTGGGCTGTATTGATTGGTTGGCATTGCAACGAGGTGCGTTAGACACGTGATAACGCTATACCCGGGGAAAGGGTCTAGATTTTTAGTCAGTCTTGTATGGAACATGGTAGTGAGAACATGTACTAGAGTTTTGTATTAGAACTCAATTATATTATTGTGTAGATCTATCATTTTATTCAAGTACATTTAACCATTGTAATTATTTGTGAATAGCTTTTTCAAGTTCTGAATTAAAGTAATTGTTTTAGACGAAGAGAAGTTTCTTCATTGAATATAGTAACATACTTAGATCGATTTAGTGATTGGCAACCTTCTGAATGATCGTATTATCAACTAGGTCTAGCTACTTCTATACGATCATCTTATTAAAAGACGATTTCAAGATCCTCTGCAATCACGATCATTGATAGTGTGATATAGATCAAGATAATCTTCAACGTGACATCTATCATAGCATCTTCATAGATCTTGACATCTGACATTCACGATCGATGATTTGTGACAATGACTTACGGATACATACACACTTTATTGTCCATTAATTTTTAGCTTAAAGGGAAACTACCATGGTGACTCAAATTTCAGTTATTGACATATATTTAAATTCTGTTTAAAAAGTTGTAATAGTAAACATTTTGCAATTTTTTATTAAATTTAAATACTTTGAAACAGTTATTATTGAAAATATAAAAAGAACATATTCATTTTCTGTAAATCAAAACAAATAAAAAATTTTGTCAAACCATCAAGTTTTCCTTTAATAATGGTTTGATTCGGTTTGACCTATAAAAAATATCTATACTATATTAAAATAATACTACTATTATAGATCTACTAGTGGGTAGTAAGTAAGTAGTATCTATAATTCTCTTCATGGCTCAAGAGTTTGGACACCATGTAATGGAAAGATCACTCTTTTGTTTTTGCAAGTCGGGTGGAGTAGAGTTACCCTAAATAATTTAAGAGGCGGAAAAAAAAAAAGAGTGGGGCGGGGGAGAACAAGTAGTATTCACTCGTCACTAAATAGCCAGGCTGGACTTAACCATTGTGACCAAGAAGTCATGGAAAGAGAACAAGTAATCTATTCTGTATTCACCAGCCACTAAATAGCAGGGCTGTACTTAACCATTGAGAGCCCTATGCAAAATGGATTTCGCGGGGGCCAAGTTTGGGTAGGGATACGGATAGTAAGTGAAATTTAAGAGTTTGTATTAGAAAATAAATTTGTCTATGCATTTTATTCATTCTTCACTATGTACAGAATTACTTTATGAGCCTTGCATGTATCAAAGTCATACAGTATATATCATAATAATTCTGTTTCTTACATAGATCACGCTCAATTGGAAGAATTACCAAAGGTTTCAATCTATCAATGAGAATTGTTGACCTCAAGTAATTCTTCACTGTGGTCGCATAAGACATAGGTTGCAGTGGCCTAAGGCTGGCCCTGCAAAATAGGTTTTTTTTAGTGGCGAATGCTATGCCGCCGATCGACTAGTTATAATTAATTAGTCATAGATAAATCTAGATTATTTATAGATATAGAGTAATTTAGACATATCTGAGAAAGAAAGTTATATTATGGATAAAAATGTGGAGGTGTCAGCAGGGTTCATGTGTCTGCGGCTCTGCCAGTGATCATTTACTAGATTCTAATTCTAATAGTAATACTAGATCTAGACCTCTAGATCTAGATTAAAAAATAATCTCTAGATGAACATTAGTCAGAGGAGCGGACACAGTGTGAGTGTCACAGGACAGGCTACTGAGACGTGAGCGTGAGAAAATGTGCGTACTACAATAAATACATCATTCTACTCACTCACTCTAGACTAGACTAGACTTCACTAGATCTACTAGTAGATCTCTACCGTTAACCGTAGTAACTCACTCTCAGTGACCAGGCTCACTGTATCGACAGACTAGTCTAGATCTATATAGACCTAGTCATAGACTCTAATAGAGTAAACGTCTAGCTAGATCTAATCTATCATGATTATGGTACATACCATTTTTTTTTGTTAGCTAAATCTACATCTATTTAAGATTTAGAAGCATAATATAGTATGTAGTCTACGGACTACCTTCTTTCACATTAAAGTAAATGCTAATAACTTATCAGCGGAAATGACGTAGTCGTATGACACTATTACGTCCCTTTAAATTTATTAATAAATGTAATTTATGTTGCCTTAGCTTAGCAATGGGTCATAGACAATAGTCAAAGTTGGTACTCATAATCCATTTCATTCATTTTATTAAACTTAGAAAAAATAAATAACCACAACCAGAGAGGCGCCAAAAAAAACCAACAACAACTTATTCTAGATATTTTAGTTAGGAAATACACAGTCTAATGTTATTTTTATAATATTATTTAATACTTGATTGTATTTATAAGCCTATATTTTTATTTGATGTTGATAGACAATGGGAGGGGGCACCAATAAAGTTTGTTGCTCCGGGCGCACGTTTTGCTCACTACGTCTCTGGTCGCATGTTTTGCTCACTACGTCTCTCCTCGCATGTTTTGCTCACTACGTCTCTGGTCGCACGTTTTGCTCACTACGTCTCTGGTCGCATGTTTTGCTCACTACGTCTCTGTTCGCATGTTTTGCTCACTACGTCTCTGGTCGCATGTTTTGCTCACTACGTCTCTGGTCGCACGTTTTGCTCACTACGTCTCTGGTCGCACGTTTTGCTCACTACGTCTCTGGTCGCATGTTTTGCTCACTACGTCTCTGGTCGCATGTTTTGCTCACTACGTCTCTGGTCGCACGTTTTGCTCACTACGTCTCTGGTCGCACGTTTTGCTCACTACGTCTCTGGTCGCATGTTTTGCTCACTACGTCTCTGGTCGCACGTTTTGCTCACTACGTCTCTGGTCGCATTTTTTGCTCACTACGTCTCTGGTCGCACGTTTTGCTCACTACGTCTCTGGTCGCACGCTTTGCTCACTACGTCTCTGGTCGCATGTTTTGCTCACTACGTCTCTGGTCGCACGTTTTGCTCACTACGTCTCTGGTCGCATGTTTTGCTCACTACGTCTCTGGTCGCATGTTTTGCTCACTATGTCACTGGTCGCACGTTTTGCTCACTACGTCTCTGGTCGCATGTTTTGCTCACTACGTCTCTGGTCGCATGTTTTGTTCACTACGTCTCTGGTCGCACGTTTTGCTCACTACGTCTCTGGTCGCATGTTTTGCTCACTACGTCTCTGGTCGCATGTTTTGCTCACTACGTCTCTGGTCGCACGTTTTGCTCACTACGTCTCTGGTCGCATGTTTTGCTCACTACGTCTCTGGTCGCATGTTTTGCTCACTACGTCTCTGGTCGCACGTTTTGCTCACTACGTTTCTGGTCGCACGCTTTGCTCACTCCGTCTCTGGTCGCACGTTTTGCTCACTACGTCTCTGGTCGCATGTTTTGCTCACTACGTCTCTGGTCGCATGTTTTGCTCATTACGTCTCTGGTCGCATGTTTTGCTCACTACGTCTCTGGTCGCACGTTTTGCTCACTACGTCTCTGGTCGCATGTTTTGCTCACTACGTCTCTGGTCGCATGTTTTGCTCACTACGTCTCTGGTCGCACGTTTTGCTCACTACGTCTCTGGTCGCATGTTTTGCTCACTACGTCTCTGGTCGCATGTTTTGCTCACTACGTCTCTGGTCGCACGTTTTGCTCACTACGTCTCTGGTCGCATGTTTTGCTCACTACGTCTCTGGTCGCATGTTTTGCTCACTACGTCTCTGGTCGCACGTTTTGCTCACTACGTCTCTGGTCGCATGTTTTTAAAATTATGGAGAAAAGGCATGAACATCATTTTGAAGAAGGCTACTCATTTCACGTTTTTTTTTTTTTGAGTCCTTGTAGGCCTACATCTTCTCCAGTACATCATCAGCACACCTGAAACGACTTTTTTTAACGCTAAAAAGAGACACTGATGTACCGTTGTGTTTCGGATTCACGCTTAACGGTTTGGAAAGTTTATACAAATCCGATCTATAGTGGCAAAATCTATTGCAACGAATATTAACTTGCAAAAAAGTAGGCCAATAGGCCCAATGATTTGGCCTATACAAAATCTGCCTATTGAGTCTACATAGACGTTAAAAATGTATTACTTCAAGATTGTAGGCCTACAAATGTTGAAAATCTATTTTCTTTACTTAAACTTGTGATTCAGTTTGATCCACTATTATCAAATCACTTTTTAAATGTCATTGAAACGCCAAGAACTAGTCGTATCTTTCACCACTATTTCAAAAATTCCTCTCTTTGGATACATAACATGAAACGAATGCATGTTAGGAGCATATATTTGATTCAACTTTTTAAAAAAGCTTTCTTGAGAACAAATATTGAAAAAGTCTTTAGGTACCACGGGTATGTAGATATTATTTTTACCAACAGTAATGCTTTAATCAAAGAATCGTTTTGGGGATTTATTTAAATACACGCTAAAGATATATCCTCAATTTAAAATAAACTGTTATGATACTTCTGCCATGATGTCAGATTACAATCAGTACATTTCAGTACATACCTGGCGTTCAACTAAGTGTAGCATGAATTTCTTTTTTAAGACAATATATCCTTTATGAAACTGGTGACTTTTATCAGCTTGCAAATTCTTCATGAAAACAGTGACTTGTGTGGACAAATAATTCGAAAACGGCTCTAACGATTTCCCTAGAAATGTGTCAGTTGATGTATATCTTTGTGAACAGAATTAATAACCAATTGATCTACAGAGAACACACTTGTTTCACCTTTTTAATTCCCCAACTAATGTTAGGTACCCCCAGGGCCGGTACTACAGATTGCGGGGCCCTATGCGAAACGGATTGCGCGGGGTCTATTATGGGTTGTGATAAGGATAGTAAGTGAACATTAAGATTTTGTATTAGAAAATAAATTCGTCTTTGCATTTTATTTATACTTTACTAAGTACAAAATCACTGGCAAATTAGCTTTACGAGCCAACTACAGCAGATAGTAGTTGTCCAACAAAAAGCTGATAAACATTCAGATTTGTCTTTAGATTTACTATCGACTAGCAAAATATCGCTTTTGTTTTTTTTAAAGAGGTCGATATAGACTTAGATCTATATTTGTATGCCAGTGACATTTGAACTTCTTGTTTTGATTAAAATTCACCTTATTATTACATTTTTATTAAATGAAAGCTGACAATGCCGTTTTTAGCGGCCCCCTAAAGGGGAAAAGACGCTATTAGTTTTGTGCGAAATGTCTGTCCGTCTGTCCCGTTTAGATCTCGTAAACTAGAAAAGATATTGAAAATCCGACATCACAATATTTTAGATCATTCAAAGTTCTGATGCAACGGCTACTTTTTTTTTCCTGAAAGCGAAAAATCTAATTTTTAAAATCAGTTATGCAAGCAGTTTTTTTAAAGAGAAAAAGCTAATTAGTATGCATTATAAGTTACACCTAATTTAAAACGAATAGCAATCTTATAAAGTTCATTTTCTTGAACGTTTTAAATGAAACGGAACGGGAATCTAAATAAAAAGTTGAGCCTTTTGAAAACAATTACATTATTTTATAAGACTTTAGTTAGACCAGGAGAGGCTCGGCAATGCGCCTAGCTTCCGAACCGAAGGTCCCGGATTCGAATCCTGGTGAAGACTGGGATTTTCACCTTCGGATTCCTTGGGCGCCTCTGAGTCTACCCAGCTCTAATTGGTACCTGACATTAGTTGGGGGAAAAGTAAAGGCGGTTGGTCGTTTTGCTGGCTACAAGACACCCTCGTTAACCGTAGGCCACAAAAACAGATGAATTTTACATCATCTGCCCTATAGACCACAAGGTCTGAAAGGGGAACTAGTTAGGCCAGGTTCAGATCTAACCTTGCATTCACTTGCACCTATCATTTGATCTGCTGCACCATTGGGGCACTACACAAGATCTGTCAAGCTTCTTTCTCCATTCTTATCTCTCATTTGTCTTTGATATAATTTCATTTGGATGTTCTTACTGAAAATATTGAAGCCTGCCTGGGTGGACCACTTCGGGGGCCGATTTTAAGTTTGTGTTTCCACACAAACTGTCTTCGTAACCTTGTTTTTATTTATTGCTAGTTAGATTGCCGTTTTCCATATTGAATGACACCCAGAAATGACAATTTTGTCTGTTTTTAAGGAGATTTTAAATAATTTCAGGAGATTTTCATGACTGTCGTATATTTAACAATTTCAGGATAATTCCAGAAACCCTTTAATATTAAGTTAAAATGGTTAATTTTAATAATTTACACCTAGAATTCGCGCGGGGCCTCTGAATGTGCGGGCCCACTTTGGCCGCATTGGTTGCAGTGACCTAAGACCGGCCCTGGGCACCCCATTAAGGCTGAATGGACTCAGAGATTCCGAAATTAAAAATCCCAGCCTTCACCTAAATTCGAACCCGGTTACAGTTCGGAAACCGAGTGCTTTTGTTTTCTGGTCTTCTGAGTATCAAAGTCAGAAAGAATTGCCTCTGTTTTAAAACTCAATTGCTGTTTCTTACTCAATGGAAAGTGATGCTAATCTGTTTTATGTAGTAGATCTTTGTAGAATCTAATTTATTTTGAACAGTTGCAACACTCAGAATGCTTTAATGAACAAATGGTCACAGACAACGTGAGAAATAAAATACACGATATGACGAAACTTGAAAAAAACTTGATGATAACATGTAAGTGTCTATAATTAAAAAAAAAAATCAAATATCGTATTAAATACATACAGTCTCTTGATGTTTTTGTGAAAGTATTTTTTTTAGATTTTTGAATGATTGCTTGTTTTTTTTTTCTAAACTATAATTAAATGTCATTATAATCGTTCTGACATAAGGTAGTTGACTCGAATAGCGTCGGGGAAGATGCCTTCTTCCAGAGAACCCTTTGAATCGATCTTGTTTCAAACCTATTTTCAAAAAAAAAAATTGAAAAAAGTTCCTACTTAAAAGATGAAACAACATCACTTAATTTAATTTCTTTTAAACATTGGTAGTAGTATCGTTTTTGCTTGATTAATAAGGTACTCAAATATAAAGCAACTTGATCATAGGCCACTCAGATATGGAGCAACTTGATTATAGGCCACTCAGAAATGGAGCAACTTGATTAATAGGCTACTCAAATATTGAGCAACTTGATTATAGGTTACTCAATATAGAGCAACTTGATTATAGGCCACTCAGATATGGAGCAACTTGATTATAGGCCACTCAGATATGGAGCAACTTGATTATAGGCTACTCAAACATAGAGCAACTTGATTAAAGGCTACTCGGATATGGAGCAACTTGATTATAGGCCACTCAGATATGGAGCAACTTGATTATAGGCCACTGAGATATGGAGCATCTTGATTAAAGGCCACTCAGATATGGAGCAACTTGATTATAGGCCACTGAGATTTGGAGCAACTTGATTAATAGGCTACTCAAATATTGAGCAACTTGATTATAGGCTACTCAAATATGGAGCAACTTGATTAATAGGCTACTCAAATATTGAGCAACTTGATTATAGGCCACTCAGATATGGAGCAACTTGATTAATAGGCTACTCAAATATTGAGCAACTTGATTATAGGCTACTCAAATATAGAGCAACTTGATTATAGGCCACTCAGTTATGGAGCAACTTGATTATAGGCCACTTAGATATGGAGCATCTTGATTAAAGGCCACTCAGATATGGAGCAAATTGATTATAGGCCACTGAGATTTGGAGCAACTTGATTAATAGGCTACTCAAATATTGAGCAACTTGATTATAGGCTACTCAAATATGGAGCAACTTGATTAATAGGCTACTCAAATATTGAGCAACTTGATTATATTGGCTACTCAAATATAGAGCAACTTGTTTATAGGCCACTCAGATATGGAGCAACTTGATTATAGGCCACTCAGATATGGAGCAACTTGATTAATAGGCTACTCAAATATTGAGCAACTTGATTATAGGCTACTCAAATATAGAGCAACTTGATTATAGGCCACTCAGATATGGAGCAACTTGATTATAGGCCACTCAGATATGGAGCAACTTGATTATAGGCTACTCAAATATAGAGCAACTTGATTATAGGCCACTCAGATCTGGAGCAACTTGATTAATAGGCTACTCAAATATTGAGCAACTTGATTATAGGCTACTCAAATATAGAGCAACTTGATTATAGGCCACTCAGATATGGAGCAACTTGATTATAGGATACTCAAATATAGAGCAACTTGATTATAGGCTACTCAAATATGGAGCAACTTGATTAATAGGCTACTCAAATATTGAGCAACTTGATTATAGGCTACTCACATATTGAGCAACTTGATTATAGGCTACTCAAATATGGAGCAACTTGATTAATAGGCTACTCAAATATTGAGCAACTTGTTTTTAGGCTACTCAAATATAGAGCAACTTGATCATAGGCCACTCAGATATGGAGCAACTTGATTATAGGCCACTCAGATATAGAGCAACTTGATTAAAAGGCTACTCAAATATTGAGCAACTTGATTATAGGCTACTCAAATATAGAGCAACTTGATTATAGGCCACTCAGATATGAAGCAACTTGATTATAGGCCACTGAGATATGGAGCAACTTGATTATAGGCTACTCAAATATAGAGCTACTTGATTATAGGCCACTCAGTTATGGAGCAACTTGATTATAGGCCACTTAGATATGGAGCATCTTGATTAAAGGCCACTCAGATATGGAGCAAATTGATTATAGGCCACTGAGATTTGGAGCAACTTGATTAATAGGCTACTCAAATATTGAGCAACTTGATTATAGGCTACTCAAATATGGAGCAACTTGATTAATAGGCTACTCAAATATTGAGCAACTTGATTATATTGGCTACTCAAATATAGAGCAACTTGATTATAGGCCACTCAGATATGGAGCAACTTGATTATAGGCCACTCAGATATGGAGCAACTTGATAAATAGGCTACTCAAATATTGAGCAACTTGATTATAGGCCACTCAGATATCGAGTAACTTGATTATAAGCCACTGAGATATGGAGCAACTTGATTGTTAGGCTACTCATATATTAAGCAACTTGATGAATAGGCTACTCAAATATGGAGCAACTTGATTAATAGACTAGTCAAATATTGAGCAACTTGATTATAGGCTACTCAAATATAGAGCAACTTGTTTATAGGCCACTCAGATATGGAGCAACTTGATCATAGGCCACTCAGATATGGAGCAACTTGATTAATAGGCTACTCAAATATTGAGCAACTTGATTATAGGCTACTCAAATATTGAGCAACTTGATTATAGGCCACTCAGATATGGAGCAACTTGATTATAGGCCACTCAGATATGGAGCAACTTGATTATAGGCTACTCAAATATAGAGCAACTTGATTATAGGCCACTCAGATATGGAGCAACTTGATTATAGGATACTCAAATATAGAGCAACTTAATTATAGGCTACTCAAATATGGAGCAACTTGATTAATAGGCTACTCAAATATTGAGCAACTTGATTATAGGCTACTCACATATTGAGCAACTTGATTATAGGCTACTCAAATATGGAGCAACTTGATTAATAGGCTACTCAAATATTGAGCAACTTGTTTATAGGCTACTCAAATATAGAGCAACTTGATCATAGGCCACTCAGATATGGAGCAACTTGATTATAGGCCACTCAGATATGGAGCAACTTGATTAAAAGGCTACTCAAATATTGAGCAACTTGATTATAGGCTACTCAAATATAGAGCAACTTGATTATAGGCCACTCAGATATGAAGCAACTTGATTATAGGCCACTGAGATATGGAGCAACTTGATTATAGGCTACTCAAATATAGAGCAACTTGATTATAGGCCACTCAGTTATGGAGCAACTTGATTATAGGCCACTTAGATATGGAGCATCTTGATTAAAGGCCACTCAGATATGGAGCAACATGATTATAGGCCACTGAGATTTGGAGCAACTTGATTAATAGGCTACTCAAATATTGAGCAACTTGATTATAGGCTACTCAAATATGGAGCAACTTGATTAATAGGCTACTCAAATATTGAGCAACTTGATTATATTGGCTACTCAAATATAGAGCAACTTGATTATAGGCCACTGAGATATGGAGCAACTTGATTATTGGCTACTCAAATATAGAGCAACTTGATTATAGGCCACTCAGTTATGGAGCAACTTGATTATAGGCCACTTAGATATGGAGCATCTTGATTAAAGGCCACTCAGATATGGAGCAAATTGATTATAGGCCACTGAGATTTGGAGCAACTTGATTAATAGGCTACTCAAATATTGAGCAACTTGATTATAGGCTACTCAAATATGGAGCAACTTGATTAATAGGCTACTCAAATATTGAGCAACTTGATTATATTGGCTACTCAAATATAGAGCAACTTGATTATAGGCCACTCAGATATGGAGCAACTTGATTATAGGCCACTCAGATATGGAGCAACTTGATAAATAGGCTACTCAAATATTGAGCAACTTGATTATAGGCAACTCAGATATCGAGTAACTTGATTATAAGCCACTGAGATATGGAGCAACTTGATTGTTAGGCTACTCATATATTAAGCAACTTGATGAATAGGCTACTCAAATATGGAGCAACTTGATTAATAGACTAGTCAAATATTGAGCAACTTGATTATAGGCTACTCAAATATAGAGCAACTTGTTTATAGGCCACTCAGATATGGAGCAACTTGATTATAGGCCACTCAGATATGGAGCAACTTGATTAATAGGCTACTCAAATATTGAGCAACTTGATTATAGGCTACTCAAATATAGAGCAACTTGATTATAGGCCACTCAGATATGGAGCAACTTGATTATAGGCCACTCAGATATGGAGCAACTTGATTATAGGCTACTCAAATATAGAGCAACTTGATTATAGGCCACTCAGATCTGGAGCAACTTGATTAATAGGCTACTCAAATATTGAGCAACTTGATTATAGGCTACTCAAATATAGAGCAACTTGATTATAGGCCACTCAGATATGGAGCAACTTGATTATAGGATACTCAAATATAGAGCAACTTGATTATAGGCTACTCAAATATGGAGCAACTTGATTAATAGGCTACTCAAATATTGAGCAACTTGATTATAGGCTACTCACATATTGAGCAACTTGATTATAGGCTACTCAAATATGGAGCAACTTGATTAATAGGCTACTCAAATATTGAGCAACTTGTTTTTAGGCTACTCAAATATAGAGCAACTTGATCATAGGCCACTCAGATATGGAGCAACTTGATTATAGGCCACTCAGATATAGAGCAACTTGATTAAAAGGCTACTCAAATATTGAGCAACTTGATTATAGGCTACTCAAATATAGAGCAACTTGATTATAGGCCACTCAGATATGAAGCAACTTGATTATAGGCCACTGAGATATGGAGCAACTTGATTATAGGCTACTCAAATATAGAGCAACTTGATTATAGGCCACTCAGTTATGGAGCAACTTGATTATAGGCCACTTAGATATGGAGCATCTTGATTAAAGGCCACTCAGATATGGAGCAACTTGATTATAGGCCACTGAGATTTGGAGCAACTTGATTAATAGGCTACTCAAATATTGAGCAACTTGATTATAGGCTACTCAAATATTGAGCAACTTGATTATATTGGCTACTCAAATATAGAGCAACTTGATTATATTGGATACTCAAATATAGAGCAACTTGATTATAGGCCACTCAGATATGGAGCAACTTGATAAATAGGCTACTCAAATATTGAGCAACTTGATTATAGGCCACTCAGATATCGAGTGACTTGATTATAAGCCACTGAGATATGGAGCAACTTGATTGTTAGGCTACTCATATATTAAGCAACTTGATGAATAGGCTACTCAAATATGGAGCAACTTGATTAATAGACTAGTCAAATATTGAGCAACTTGATTATAGGCTACTCAAATATAGAGCAACTTGATTATAGGCCACTTAGATATGGAGCAACTTGATTATAGGCCACTCAGATATGGAGCAACTTGATTATAGGCTACTCAAATATTGAGCAACTTGATTAATAGGCTACTCAAATATTGAGCAACCTGATCATAGGCCACTCAGATATGGAGCAACTTGATTATAGGCTACTCAAATATTGAGCAACTTGATTATAGGCTACTCACATATTGAGCAACTTGATTATAGGCTACTCAAATATGGAGCAACTTGATTAATAGGCTACTCAAATATTGAGCAACTTGTTTTTAGGCTACTCAAATATAGAGCAACTTGATCATAGGCCACTCAGATATGGAGCAACTTGATTATAGGCCACTCAGATATAGAGCAACTTGATTAAAAGGCTACTCAAATATTGAGCAACTTGATTATAGGCTACTCAAATATAGAGCAACTTGATTATAGGCCACTCAGATATGAAGCAACTTGATTATAGGCCACTGAGATATGGAGCAACTTGATTATAGGCTACTCAAATATAGAGCTACTTGATTATAGGCCACTCAGTTATGGAGCAACTTGATTATAGGCCACTTAGATATGGAGCATCTTGATTAAAGGCCACTCAGATATGGAGCAAATTGATTATAGGCCACTGAGATTTGGAGCAACTTGATTAATAGGCTACTCAAATATTGAGCAACTTGATTATAGGCTACTCAAATATGGAGCAACTTGATTAATAGGCTACTCAAATATTGAGCAACTTGATTATATTGGCTACTCAAATATAGAGCAACTTGATTATAGGCCACTCAGATATGGAGCAACTTGATTATAGGCAACTCAGATATGGAGCAACTTGATTATAGGCCACTCAGATATGGAGCAACTTGATTATAGGCCACTCAGATATGGAGCAACTTGATTATAGGCCACTCAGATATGGAGCAACTTGATTATAGGCTACTCAAATATAGAGCAACTTGATTATAGGCCACTCAGATATGGAGCAACTTGATTATAGGCCACTCAGATATGGAGCATCTTGATTATAGGCCACTGAGATTTGGAGCAACTTGATTAATAGGCTACTCAAATATTGAGCAACTTGATTATAGGCTACTCAAATATGGAGCAACTTGATTAATAGGCTACTCAAATATTGAGCAACTTGATTATATTGGCTACTCAAATATAGAGCAACTTGATTATAGGCCACTCAGATATGGAGCAACTTGATTATAGGCCACTAAGATATGGAGCAACTTGATTATAGGCCACTCAGATATGGAGCAACTTGATTATAGGCCACTCAGATATGGAGTAACTTGATTATAGGCCACTCAGATATGGAGCATCTTGATTATAGGCCACTCAGATATGGAGCAACTTGATTATAGGCCACTGAGATTTTGAGCAACTTGATTAATAGGCTACTCAAATATTGAGCAACTTGATTATAGGCTACTCAAATATGGAGCAACTTGATTAATAGGCTACTCAAATATTGAGCAACTTGATTATATTGGATACTCAAATATAGAGCAACTTGATTATAGGCCACTCAGATATGGAGCAACTTGATAATAGGCCACTCAGATATGGAGCAATTTGATGAATAGGCTACTCAAATATTGAGCAACTTGATTAATAGGCTACTTAAATATTGAGCAACTTGATTAATAGACTACTCAGAGATGGAGCAACTTGATTAATAGGCTACTCAAATATTGAGCAACTTGATGAATAGGCTACTCAAATATTGAGCAACTTGATGAATAGGCTACTCAAATATTGAGCAACTTGATTAATAGGCTACTCAAATATTGAGCAACTTGATGAATAGGCTACTCCAATATTGAGCAACTTGATGAATAGGCTACTCAAATATTGAGCAACTTGATGAATAGGCTACTCCAATATTGAGCAACTTGATGAATAGGCTACTCAAATATGGAGCAACAAAATTGCAAATACATAAAAAAATTCCCAATCTCCTTTATTTGTGTAAAGCACACGAAGTCTTATCATCTGTGCGAACAATATACAGGTCTACGTCTAAGTAGGCCTACATGTTATTTCTAATACACCCAATCTAGGATCTAGCTGAAATTTTGCACACGTATTTCTTTTACCTGACAACAAAAGAATCACTAAAAAATTAGTTAATTAACTATTAGCATTTATTTTTGTTGTTTGATATCTCAAGCAAGGGAAAGAAATTGTACTTGACTGAAGTGGTGATATAAGCTGAATTTGTCCCCTTTATAGGTCGTCGTCTGAAGCTTTTTGAACACAACCATGAAATAGAAACAATAAATAACTATACAATCTCCCATGTTAATAGAATCTTTGCTAGCAGAGTGGTTACCGTGTTAGCTTGTTAAGACTGAGGAGGCTTTAGCCCCTGAGTTCAAATTCAGATTGCTCACTTCTATATTTTTTTTATAAATACATAGAAATCTGCAACGTTTTTAACACAGCGGGCGGAATCATTTCAGACCAAGTCTAAGTTGTGGTTAACACAGAGAGCATAATGAGCGAGCGGCCTCTTTTGATGAAGCAATACCCGAAGGCCATTGTACAATGCACTCATATAAGAAGCACCAGTATAGCTTTAGCCTCGCAGTTTATTTAAGGATAAAAGGGGATTATTCATTACTTGGAGCGTTTGTTCAGCCAATTCTGCAGATCTCTGGTTCTCACAAATAGGAAAACCTAGAAATGACTCTCTAATTGCTATTCCTTTGGGTATTCCCACATCGGAGATCACTCAAATAAATTCCCGCTAATTTGATCAACTTTTATATGTCTTGAGCGACACCAGTAATGAAAGAGAATAATGGCGCGGATTGAACCTCCAATAGCACCGGTACTTTTGCCAGAACTGCATCGCCCACCAGGTCTATTATCTCGCTTTAAATCTGTGGGGCTTTGTTTTCCAAATGTCAATAATCAAAGCAATTTTAAATAAAGCCTGGTTAGAGGCTTTTGTATAAATATAATGGTGTTGGCTTTCTATAAAACTATGAACCAAATTAATACTAAACATTGGTTGCAAAATGACACTATTTCATTATCAATTTAGACATTGCTTTATCTTCTCTAGATCGTTGTTATAAACCTGCTCTCCTATACGGTTTCGCCATTCATTGCGATAGTCTAGCACAGTGGTTCCCAAACTTTTTTGTCACGTAGACCCCTTGTCTTGTTTTCTGGTTTTCCGTAGACCCCTTTTTTATAATTCATCAATTTCAAATTTCTTACAAATTATACATTTTGTTCAAAATAATTTCTAACCAGTGACACGAGCAGTGAAAAAGGAATTTAAAACTTACATTTCAAGTTGAATTGATTTTGTAAAATAAATTTATTAACAAAATTCAAATTTAAACCCATTATATAACAGTTAATACGTATAGCATACAATCACTAAACACATTGGAAACTTTTTGTTTTTAAAGGTTTATAAGCTCACCATATGTTGTTTTATGAAGTAGTTTTTCAAAACATTTAATATTAATGTGCCTATAGATTATAGACAAAGTTTTTACAAAGAGCAGTTTTTCGCGGATTTCTTGAGCCATAATAATTTGAATTAAAAAAATACATCATTAGCAGCCAAGGTTGACTTAGCGAGCTGTATAGAGAAATGTGCAAAATACACTGGTTTAACTTTTGATTTTGAACAGCTTAGAGAAAGATCTATGCAGTGTAGAGAAGGTACGTCCAGTCAAGTCAGCCTTCTTTTAAAATGGAAGTGGGCCTGTACTGACGTCTATGGCTTACTCGCATCAGATGTAACCAATCCTAATTGTCGTCTGCTACTGAAGGTCAAATCGAAAAGAGTGAGAGAAATAGAAAGAGAAAGAGAGAGAGAGAGAGAGAGAGAAAGAGAGAGTACTCATAATAAAGTATAGTATAGTCTTTTACTTTATCATTAGCCTCAGGAATATGATGCTAGTTCTTTTTGCGATGTTTAAATATTTGTAAAATTACAGCAAATACAAGTCTCTCATTTAACAGTTTCAACGTTTATTTAGACAAGTACATTTTTATAATACATTTCTTCTTTAGTCTCTAACTCTTTCTCTCCAAATTGTAACTAACAAAAAAAACAAACAAAAACAACAACAAAAAACAACAAACAACAACAAACAACAAAACACAACAACAACAAACAACAACAAACAACAACAACAACAAACAACAACAACAACAAACAACAACAACAAACAACAACAACAAACAACAACAACAACAAACAACAACAACAACAACAACAAACAACAACAATAAACAACAAACAACAACAACAAAAAACAACAACAACAAACAACAACAACAAACAACAACAAACAACAAAAACAAACAACAACAACAAACAACAACAACAAACAACAACAAACAACAACAACAACAAACAACAACAAACAACAACAACAAACAACAACAACAACAAACAAACAACAACAATAAACAACAAACAACAACAACAAACAACAACAACAAACAACAACAACAAACAACAACAACAACAAACAACAACAACAACAACAACAACAAACAACAACAAACAAGGCTTTAACTACATAGTTGGTCTACCAGTTCATAGTCCTAAGTATATTTACTATGTCAAATAACAAAAGGGCACACACTCAAACAATATTCATCCTTACTGATTACCGGTACTACAATTTACAAAAGCTGCTACCGCGTTTCGCGTACCCACCTGTATCAAGTTGACAACATCTCTACAGTAGGCGACGTGACATTAACTAGTGCTGATGTATCTACAGCCTCCACAAGAATCTCCAGTTGACCGCTCTATGTAGATCTTGCTGCTAAGTTGTTAATGCTGGTAAATCATTCTGGTCTGTAGTTTATTGGATCATACTTATCTCCCTTTTTATTAAAATAGGGGAGTGACATTAGCTTCTTTCCAGTCCCTCTGTACTCGGTTTATACATATTATGACAATTTAATAAACATATATATATATATTTAGGGGGTGGTGGCTGAGTGGTTAAGTTTGGCTTCCGAACCGGAGGTCCTGGATTCGAATCTCGGTGAAGACTGGGATTTTGAATCTCCACCCAGCTCTAATAGGTACCTGACTATAGTTGGGGAAAGTAAAGGCGGTTGGTCGTTGAGCTGCCACATGATACCCTGCTCGTTGACCATTGGCCAAAGAAACAGATGTCCTTAACATCATCTGTCCTATAGATCACAAGGTCTGTGTGTGTATTAAAATGCGAAACTGAAAAAACAAAAGGCCAATCACTTGCTGCCAGAAGACTATAGTCCTACCAACCAAAGAAATAGGCCTACGCAAGAAAAGGAAGTCGGCAAAAGACAATTGGATGAGTGTGACCAGTGCACTATAATTGACAGTAGCTTAGCTTGAAAGATGACAATAGTAAAAAGGCAGATGAGTTACTTAAAGCACTAGGTATTAATCAACACAAGATAAGCTAGAACCACAGTTACTGAAAGCAATAATGGAACTCTTCTGACTTGGCGAGGTTCATATAAAGAGTCAGAAGTAGAAGAAGCAATAAGATCACTGTAAGGTGGCCTTGAATTGATAACACATATTCCAGAAAATATGGGAAGAAAAAACATGGCTATAAAATGGACCGAATATTTAATTATTCCAATGCCAAAACTAGGGAGCGATAAATCATTCATCTGAGCAAGATAATGCTAAGACTAATTCTTATCTGACTGAAGAGGAAGGTCGAAGTTGTCCTTTCCGTGGGCAGGCGGCTTAAGAGCAGTTAGAAGCACTGTTGAAGAAATATTTAACATCAGACTGATATATGAAAAATACCTTCAAACCCAAAGAACCTGGTACGCAACTTCATAGACATCAGAAAAGCTTGTGACTTGGTTTGGCATGATAGCAAGTGAGAAGGGTTCAACATGTAATCAAAGTCTTTACCACAATGATAATAGTGCAGTACTCCTAAAAAAAACAAATTGGAGAAAGTTTAGGACTTCCATAGAGTGCTGCAAGGATGCAATCTAGCCCCAGCTCTTTTGAACATATTTCTAGAGTATAAAACTGAAACTCTAAAAGGATTTACTCCTATCTTAACACTAAACGGGCGACCTATTTCCAATCTCAGGTTTGCAGATGATATAGACCTCATTGGAGAAAATGCAGACCAGGTACAAGAACTTACTTCAAAACTGGATGTTGTAGCCAAAAGCAGTTGACATGGAAATCAGTGCTGGGAAAAAGTAAAGCTCTAGTTTCAAGATACGATATATTGCATACAGTTGAATGGGCAAACATTAGAAAAATTTGAATCATCAAAACACCTAAGCTCAAAATTAACAAGAAATGGAGGATCACTTAAATAAAAAAAAAAAGTCTAAGCTTGGCATGCACCGTCATGAGTAAATTGTTTGAAATCTGAAAGAGTAACATCAGCTTTCAAGTAAAATTAATTAGTAATCAATTTTTCTTCAGTGGTGTCTGTACTCCTATGATTTGAAAGCTGCGCACTTGACGCTAAGACTGACAGAAGAATTCAAACCTTTGAGAGTAAAAAGTGAACCTCTTCTCACCATCACCATAGCAACACACACACACGCCATAATACTGTTGAATATTAGTTACCATTAAAAAACAAACGAAAGAGTTTGTATTTTTACAAGTCAATATTCTGGCTGACAAAAGGGAGAGACTCCTTAATACTTTGAAACCTGGACTGGTTCGGTCATATTGAAAGCAGTAAGATATGACGCACTGACTTAAGTTATCCTTCAGGTAAAAATGGAAGTAGCTAATAGAAAGGTTTGTCCAAGGAAACGCTGGCTGGACAACATTAAACAATGTATTGGCCTCATTATATTCCGATAAGGACACCTGTTGACCAACAAGAGAAGAATGGCTCAGATACCAACGGAAATCAAGGGACAGATGATGGCAGCATTGATGTTTAGTTGCTTTTTTTTAATGGGTAACTAAACTTTGCATACAAATCTTTGAGGAAAATAATTAAAATACGTGTACATTTATTGACAATTTCTTAGTTTTCGCTAAAACTCTAAATGTCCATTTTGTTGGTTATCCTTATTGTCTTCTGCAGTCTGCACACATGAGAGGTAAGGCTTAGTTTGAGATACTGACGGAATAGAAACACATTTTAAAATTGTTTGATCGTTTCAAGTTCTATTCTGAATTTAAAAATAACAGTATATAAAAAAAGTAAAAAAAATCTTAAAAAAAAACAACAAACAACTAATGGCGAAAGTAGCATTTTTTTAAAAGAATAGTTTTTAATGTAATGTAATAAATGATTTAAAAAATAAAGTAAAGTAATGTAAATAGCACAGACATATATTAATATTAATTAAAATTAATTAAAAATTAATATACCTACAGGTCTATGGTTAGTATCTTATGTTATAAATTCTAACGTTCTTACAACAAGGTAGACCCTATTTTATACGACATCAACAAGGTAGACCCTATATTATACGACATCAACAAGGTAGACCCTATATTATACGACATCAACAAGGTAGACCCTATAGTTTACGACATTAACAAGGTAGACCCTATATTATACGACATCAACAAGGTAGACCCTATATTTTACGACATCAACAAGGTAGACCCTATATTTTACGACATCAGCAAGGTAGACCCTGTATTATACGAGATCAACATTGAATGTACAATGTAAGACTTGTTAGGACTGACAGGCTACACACGAACGTCCATGTATGATTTGTGTATCGATGGGATCACCTGAAATTAATTAAAAAAAAAATTAGGAATTAGACTCTAGATGTTAATGCAATGAAAGTTAAATGTTATAAAAAAAAAAAACAATAATAGAAAATGTACTCATACGTTTCGCCATAGCAGTTCAGGCGATAAACTACTTATTAATTGTTGTTTTAAAGTATATCCAACTTATATGTATACTAAATAGAGTGTTTCTCTTTAAAAAAAATAATAAACATTTTTTATGTGTAAATATAGTTAACTTACATAACTTAACAATAAAAAATGTGAAATACTTTTTTTTTGACAAAAAATCTACAACTGTTTGCATAAATGTGTAAAAAATATGGTAAATAGCCATCTCCCCTAATTAAGAGCCTCAAATATTTGTTACTATTAATAGTGAATAGTTGTAAAAGTGGTGTATTTTTATGAAATAACTGGACGGACGGACAGACAGGCCACACAAAACTAATAGCGTCTTTTCCTCTTTCGGGGGCAACTAAAAATCTGACAAATCAGTTTATAAATAAAATAAAAGCCAATAAGAAATCAGGTTCGATTATGATAGGCGGGATCAAATGTTAATAAGGCTTGTCTTCGAGTCCGAAGATTAGTGAGGATTGCAGTATTTCCCGTGGCTTTGACCTACATTTTTGCCACAACCAGGGCAAACATAACCATTGTCCGCAGGTGGTCGATTTAGATTTTCTTTTCGCCGTCTGCGTTTGTCCTCGGGATCAAATGTCATAGTACCACTAAAAACCATTATGAAATAATATTTAAAAAAAAGAGATTAATTCTAGAATTAGGACTACTCAGGTGAATTCAAAACCATGTCTTTAAGTCTAAATTTTTTAATATTTTGATTCTCCCAAAGATCAAAGCAGGGTTTTGGTTCTCTCTAGGTTAAAAGCTTTTCAAAAAGTTGAATTGATTCCTGAAAAGAAATCCCTCTGCGGCCAATGTTCAAGCGTCCAGACAGAGCTGCAAGTGGAACTGATTGATTTACATAGCTAGACATTCCGGCTTGACAAATTGTAAGTGATGCAGACAATTGATTTGTAATCTGTGTTCCTTCAAGGAACTTTTTCTCAATCTTCCAAAACAAGCGTTAACGCTGATCAGAACAATTAACAGCATCTGTTTGTGAGGACAAAACTTTTCAGTGATGAATCTTTTGAAACCCATGCTATGTAATTCGTCTCAAGGTTGAACATCTAGAATTCTAGCTTCAGTGCTCATCTCATGCAGCCAGATATTTTTAAGTTGGTTTAGGATAAACTTCTCATGAACTAATGTAAGTACTAGGTACTAGGTTCAAGACTTTCTCATCAAAATGGTTTATTGTTTATTTACTTTTGGTTGACGTGGCCAGCGTCACGAGTGTCGGAAATTAAAATGGCCCACCGGCCGAATAAGGTTGAGCATCAGTGTTACACTGATATTCAAAGCCTAATAATGACACTGTAATGGGCTTTGTTGCTGAACGTAAAATTATATATGTGTAAGACGCATAGGCGTAGTGGGGGGGGGGCAAGGGGGCGCGATGCCCCGGGAGCCACTCTTAGGAGTTCGTCACACGCAGAGAGGCGCCCCCCCAAAAAAAAATAAATTATTGTAGATATTTTTGTTAGATAAAAGATTCTTCTTCTTATATAATACAGACGTTACTTCAAAATAGAAGGTACTGAGGTTATTTGTATTATATTATTATATACTATATATTATATATATGAAAATTGTTTGGGGTGGGGGGGGGGCGCCAATAAGTTTTCTTGCCCCGGGAGCACATTTCGCTTACTAGGCCTCTAGTCAAACGCGAATAGCCCAAAGTTTTAGTAAAAGAAATTACAAAAGTCATTTCTCTATAAAACAAAGTTGTATATAAATATAAAACCACACACTTAAAATGCTACAATAAATATAGGTATTTGATATCTATTTACAATTTATTTAGGTAGGTGCTATTGTACTTTTACATACCAAGTATCAGAATTTAGAAAAACCCAGGTTCGTTTCTTGTGTAACGCTATTCATTAACACCGTATAGATCTAAATTAGGCCTACATCTCAGAATATTTGTATAATCAGGGCCGCCGCTACCTATTGTGCAATGTGTGCATTACACGCAGGCGGCCGAATGTAAGGGCGGCCAAATCATTATTCAAATGTTACTTTTATTTTATTAAATTTTTTAGTACTCAAATATTTTACTATCTTATATACATTTTTATTATTCCATTATCCTTTGAAAACTATTTAAAAAAAAAAATTTTCGTACATAAGAAGCTATTTTGGAAACTTTTAATAAGAATAAAAGGGTTAGGGGCGCGAGGGATTCCCAAGGGTATTTCAATAGGCGCCTACATGTTTCTGACCTAGAATTTTCGCGAGTAGTCTGTAATATTTCTTTCAAATGATGCTTACAGAAGTAGATCAGTCAAAACATTTTTTTCTTCTTAGTATCTACTTACTATATATAAATATTGTTGCTTGGTCGATGTAGTAATTAAAATTCAATGTTAAAAACATTTTCCTTTTTATGTTAAATGGCTGTTAGTTAAGCGTATAATATTCTTGGTCATCATAGATGTAGATCTACCTTAAGTTGTAGGCAACTAGCTGTTTGGAGCAACAAGCTAACGACCGACCAACTACGATGGGGGGGGGGGGCAGCGAAAAAAAGGTTTTATTTTCATTGTAGTTATTAATCCATGTATGAGTGTTACCAATAATTACAAATTAAAATATCTTAAGTAAAAGACGTCATTTCAACTTTTAATAATAAACATGTCAAATATAGACCGTTTTCGAGAGAAGCGTATATATCATAAGGGTTAAAACTGTTTGAAGAAAATATTTCAAAACGTCCCCGCTAGTGTGATTCTTCTGGATCCTCGTATCTTAGTTTGGTCGAATTCTTTCCGACTTATCTATAGTGACGATTTTTGTATGAAAAAATGTCCGCGACAAAGACGTCTTACTTAGCTCGAAGATGATCTTAAAAAAGATCACGACCATTCCAGACGTCCGTGTGCTGCTTTGTATACATAGAATGTCCCTCAAATAATACTATTGACCAGGGCTGTCTCTTTATTATTAGATTATTTTTTATTAGGATGAATAGAGTGCGTTCTAAAAGAAAACTCACTCATGTTGTGGCCTTCTTTATAGTCTTTCTTCTTTTTACGAGAAAAAGGTGTGAATGATAGGAGAAAGTATTTCTGAAGCTGAAAACGCCAGAATACGCTCAGAGCCGGGGCTCGGCCCCGAAATCAGACCCCTTGCCGACTTGAGCGGAAACCCGCCGAATGTTCAATTCTATCCCAAGAAAGAACTTTAGACAACATTTAAAAATGATTATTTCGGACTTGTTTTACACTGCTCCTCTATGTCCCCAGGTTCTAAAGGGGGGGGGGGGGGCTCGAATGAAAATTGTGTCATGTGGAGGGTTGCCACACGGAAACACTGCCTCAATGTGTTTTATTTCAAGTCATTGTATAAGTGACTTGTACTGTACTTAGGATTATTTATTTTGTATCAATTCAAGAAAAATATTCAGCGTTGAGTTGCTTTATTTTGTCCTAGAGGTGTGTTGGATAAATTGGTAGGCACCTCCAAATCCGTGTATGCAGGGCCGGTCATAGCCATTGCGGGGCCCTATGTGAAACGGATTGCGCGGGGCCTATTCTGGGTAGGGATAAGGATAATAAGTGAAAATTAAGATTTTGTATTAAAAAATAAATTCGTCTTTGCATTTTATACATTCTTAACTAAGTACAAAATCACGATCCAATTAACTTTACTTTACGAGTCTTGTATGTAGCGAAGTCATACGGTAGATCATCAAAATTTTGTTTCCTACACAGATCACGCTCAATAGCAAGAATTGACACATTGTTCAATCTCTCTTCGTGAATTGTTGACCTTAAGTAATTCTTGATTAATTTAAGACGCGGGAAACTTCTTTCACAAGATGCCACACTGCCACAGTTACAGTTCAAATCTCAGCTGCAAGGAGTAAATTGCAGTGTTCATAATTCTGTTGAAGCATTTTATCCTGTAGCCATCTTCAGCTTTTCGATGTGTGAAATTTTCCACAGATCTATCATACTGCCTTTTCCTTTGATTTTTGGCTGGAAAGATTGCAACAACATCCATGTTTCCAGCCAACTTCTTTTTGCTGTCACAAGAAGAAACAAAAGGAAGAAACTTAAAAGGTGCATACACAACCACAAGCTCTTTCCCATTAACCCATATCTGAGAGATACCGATAACATCTGCTCGTTGCGACTTATGTCTTGAGTACAATTCAATATCACTGCATTCTTTATGTCTCAAAGGATAGAATTCACAACAGCATCAGCTACTACAGTAATAAGTTCGTTTTGAATCTTCTTTCCCATGTAACGATCATGAATTTCTGCATTGGTAACACGTCGAAGTTGTTCCCCATTACTGGATCAAACTTTGCGAGTAATTCTACTAGACCTAGGAAATTTCAATTACTTGGCTCTTCAAGTCTTTCAATGGTCCCTCTGAAATCTAAATTGCGCTTCGCTAGAAATCATACAATTGCAACTAGTCCAACGTTTAGTTTCAGAATAAAGCATCTCCTGGTGAACTTTGTCAATGCCTAATTTTTTTTTACTCAGTCTTGCTCCAGCTTCACAGCAACTGGTCATGGCGTCTTTTTTCATGCTCTGCTCGCCTTGTGGTACAGCTTTGCCAAGGGTCAATTCATTCATTTAAAAAGGAACTTTTTGTTTTTCCAGAAGAAACAGTAGAAACAATAGATCTTGTCTGCTGACACAGAATATATCAGCCAAGGACGCAAAACACTTTCACCATTACTTAGGTTTGGTTTGCAATGCACTTAAGAGAAATGTCTACCATCCTTATTTTTCTGAAAATTCTCCAAAGTAATCTCAGGTGGACCTTTTCGTAATAAATAGTCAATACAAGATATTTTCTTTTTTTCTAGACACATGGCAGGATAATCCAGATTTCTTAATTTAGCTCATCTGTAACTACATGTTGATCAGTTATTACATTATTGCCTTCATTTCTGACGACATGTTGATCAGTTGTTACATTATTGCCTTCATTTCTGACGACATGTTGATCAGTTATTACATTATTGGCTTCATTTCTTACGACATGTTGATCAGTTATTACATTATTGCCTTCATTTCTTACGACATGTTGATCAGTTATTACATTATTGCCTTCATTTCTTACGACATGTTGATCAGTTATTACATTATTGCCTTCATTCTGACGACATGTTGATCAGTTGTTAGATCATGTTCTTCTTCTCTGACGACATGTTGATCAGTTGTTAGTGTTACATCATGTTCTTCTTCTCTGACGACATGTTGATCAGTTGTTAGTGTTACATCATGTTCTTCTTCTCTGACGACATGTTGATCAGTTGTTAGTGTTACATCATGTTCTTCTTCTCTGACGACATGTTGATCAGTTGTTAGTGTTACATCATGTTCTTCTTCCCTGACGACATTCACCACTGCAGTGTTTACATTCTCCATAGAATCTGTTTCTCACTAGAAGTGTTCATGTTCTCATTTTCGGGTTTTGATCGTTTTAAAAACATATTCTAGTTCTATTGGAACTTTTGTTTGGTTTAAAATTCGCACTATTATTATATTTTTATTTAAATATGAAAGCTGACAATGCTTTTTTATTCGCGTAAGATTTGTGTTTTCCATATAATAATTTTGTCTAATTTTCAGGAGATTTTAAAAATAATTTCCACGACTTTTTCGTATATTTTGCATCATTTTGCAATTACAGATATACTTAGCGCGGGGCCTATGAAAGCGTGGGGCCCCCTGCGGCCGCATAGGTTGCAGTGGCTTAAGACCGGCCCTGCGTGTATGTCAGAGGATTGTGGAGACAATACACAACTCTCCAAAATTACAAACGTGATAATCCTTACCAAAGTGTACAGAACGTTGAACAAGTTTCACCACAGTCAATAGCACTTGTGTGTTTCGAGTCCATTTAGTTTGCATTGAATGGTCCATGTCGATTGTTTTAGGAATACATAAATAATGGCAACATTACATGTACACAAGGAGTCAATGATTAGGGTCATAGTAGTTCTGAAAAGACACGATTATATAATGCAGAAAGAAAGTAAAACAAAATGCTCTTCAAAAGATGCAAAGCATTAAAAACTTAAATTAATTAAATGAACAGGCGCTTTTGTTACACTGTCCAGCTCAGTCGTAATGCATTTCTGTTGTAGAAAAATTAATTGATTTATGTTAATAAATTATGTGGAATAGATCTTTTGTTCTAGAATTTTAAAATCTAATTTTTTTTTCTGCATCTCATAAAGCACAGCAGACAAACTTACAAAAGCCGTAAGTCGCAAAAGAAACAGGTTCGCGTATACCGTTCACGCCATTCACGACTGTGGGTATACCATATGCGGAGTCATATCATTACATGGGCACATGTGACTCGTGAAACATTCAAATGAATAGTAAACACTGCACTCATCATTAATCTTCGGAATCAATGACATTGTCATTAAGTAGACTCTATATCTAGATCTACATTGGTCGAAATCAGATTAGAAATCTAGATTCTATCTTGAGACTAGATTGTCACTGGTCTATCTTATCTTATCTTATATAATACAGACGTTACTTCAAAAAAGAAGATGATTACGTCCTACGCGTCATGCATTTAGTCATGCATATTAACCAATGACTTAAATTCTGCCAAGTCACAGGTTTTTCTGGCTAGCTCAGGCAACCCATTCCATGCTCTAATAGCACTAGGGAAGAAGGAGTATTTGTACAAATTTGTCCTAGCATATGGGACGAGGAATGTGCCTTTATTTTTGTGTCTTTCAGAGTATTTTATTAAATTTTGTTTTTGTATTTGAAGATTATGGTTCAGTGTTTTATGTATAATTGCTACTTTACTTTTGAGTCTTCTGTCCTGAAGGCTTTCTAAATTTAGTGATTTTACTAATGGTGTTACCTTAGTCAAATGTGAATATTCGTTTGTTATGAATCTCACTGCTCTATTTTGTGTTTGTTCCAGTTTCTTAATGTTTTCTTGAGTTGAGGGGTCCCACACGGTGGATGCATATTCTATTATTGGCCTAACCAAGGTTAAATAACATTTTAGTTTTATGTTCTTATTTGATTTATAGAAATTTCTTTTAATAAGCCCTAATGCTTTGTTGGATTTTTTTTATAGTTTCATCAATATGTGGATTCCATGACAGTTTTTCATTTATTATAACACCTAGGTATTTTGAGTTTTTAGTCTGTGTTACTGGTTTGCCATGAATAAGATAAGTGGAATTAATTTGTTTTAGTTTTTTTGTTACTCTTAACAACTGACATTTTTCTGGGTGGAAAGACATGCTCCAATTTGATTCCCATTTCTGTAATTCATCTAATTCTCTTTGTAAAATATCTGTGTCTTGTTTTGTTTTTATTGTTCTATATATTATGCAATCGTCTGCAAATAATCTGACTTTTGTTCCTGAACTAATGCAATTTGGTAAATCATTTATGTAAATTAAAAATAGTAGTGGACCCAAGACTGTTCCTTGAGGTACACCTGAGTTTACTGTTATTGGTGTTGATTTAGAGCCATTTATTATTACAGTTTGTTCTCTCCCTATCAGAAAATCTTTAATCCACTGATGCAGTGGACCGTTAATGCCGAAATATTTTAATTTTTTAAGCAAACTATGGTGGTGAACTTTGTCAAAAGCCTTGGAAAAATCTAGTAAGATAGCATCTATTTGTTCACTATTATCTAGTCTAGATTTAGCTCTAT
>JAZGLO010003204.1:0-16820 GCA_036873155.1 Biomphalaria sudanica | reverse complement strand
CTAGGGTGGTCCAGAAAACCATACTGAAAAGTTTAAGTTTGTAGAATCATTGCTCCACATGGTTTGTTTTTGTCCATTGGGTATAGGTATTTGGCCTGCAAAATTTCAAGCTGATCGAGCAACATCTACAGGTCAACCCATTATCAACATTACTTGTCTGGTGTCCGCGCTTGCGATTTACGTCCGACTTTGACACGTTATAAATTAATTTACTTACTTACTTGTGTGCTGAATTCTAACGTGCATGTTATTTTTTTATTTTGCAGTTGTTACTGAATTAATACTAAATTGCCATTGAACTGAAATTGACCTATTGAACTCTTCAAGTAATAAACTATAAACAACAATGGCTTCCTCCAGTTTGAGATCCGACCCACAGAACTGGCTGATTGGAAAGCCAATTTCTCTGTTATCTACAGCAAGATTGCCACGTATGCTGGATGTACTTCAACTGCTCCAGTTTCATCATTTAACTGAAGGACGAACTCTTCCGGAAAGTTATAAAATGACTTGTGATGCAGCTATTTGTATTTGGATGCGAGCCAGAATACCAACACAGCGGGTTGACTCATGTGTCAGAAAACTGTCAAAGCTGCATCAGAACTATCTGGCTCTGAAGGTACACAGAACACGAAAACGAGAAAGCGACAGGATGAAAGAAGACATGTTTAAAGGTGACCTTCAAGAATTGTTTGATATTGCGACAAAGGACGTGATGACAGAAATACAGAACGAAGAAGATCGGGAATTTCTTCGCATGCAAAGAGAAGATACTTTTTCCTGCAGCATGACTGGAGTAGACGTAAAGACAGCATCAAAAGAAAGCAGGAAGAGGCAACGAGAGGAAAAAGAGAGAAAGGTGAAAATGAGATATGAAGAACGCATGACAAAGGGCTTCAATGAAACAGAAGGTGAACTTTCTTCGTTGACATCTAATTCGGAGTCAGAAGAAGATGAGGAGTATCAGCCAACTCAAACTCAGCCATGTACGCCTACAACGTCAACATCAACAGATTCAACACCTGGTGCTTCATCATCAAAAAAGAAAGTTAAGAATATCTTCCAGTCCCCTGAAGTTGTAGGTGCTTTGGATCGTGTTTGCCTCCCAGACCGTGGAGCTGTGTTTGTTGCTGGAGCTGTTGCACAGGCGCTTGGCCATGACATTTCAGAAATAACATTATCTCGAAGTTCAATCAGACGATCCAGAATAAAAGAAAGACAACGGGCTGCTGCAATGGATGAAAAAGAATTTTCTTTGGCAGGACCACTATTGCTGCATTGGGACGGTAAAATATTGCCCGACATTGATGGATCAAAGGAAAATGTGGATCGCATAGCTGTTATTGTTACTGGGAATGGCCAGGAAAAACTGTTGGGTATTCCAAAAATGGATAGAGGAACAGGAGAGGCTCAAGTAAATGCTTACATTGAAGTAATTGAGAAATGGAATCTGCGTTCCCAGATCAAAGGCCTTGTATTCGACACAACAGCTAGCAATACAGGGCTTCATAAGGGCGCATGTGTTGGAATTGAAGAAGCTCTGGGAACTGAAATGGTCTGGATTGCATGCCGTCATCATGTCATGGAAGTTGTCCTTTCAAATGTTTTCAAGTCTCTGTTTGGTCCAACTGAAGGTCCATCAACTGCACTATTCCAGCGATTTCAGAAACAATGGCCATCAATGAACCAAGATGCTTATTCTACAGCAAGTGATGAACTGTTTCAGGATCCAATATTGAAAAACATGCGACAGGAAATGCTTGTCTATTTACCAGGTGCTCTTGAAAAAAAGCACCCAAGGGACGATTATCAGGAATTTTTACGTTTATCCTTCTGGTTTCTTGGTGGACACAAAGACAAGGAGAAATTTCGAGCTCCCGGTCCAACACATCATGCGAGATGGATGGCAAAAGCCATTTACGCACTGAAAATCTTTCTTTTTAAGACTCAGTTCAAGTTGACTGTTCGTGAATCCCAGAATATCACACATTTGGCTCTCTTTGTCAGTCTTGTTTATGTAAAACAGTGGAACGAAGCACCACTTGCAATCCGAGCCCCTCTCAATGACATCGAATTTTTATCAAATCTGAAGACCTATCCGAATAAGACTGTTGCCAGCAAGGCACATGAAGCATTTTCAAGGCACCTCTGGTTTCTCTCTGAACATTTGGTTGGCATAGCCCTTTTAGATGACAGAGTGTCAGCATCAATCAAAGAAAAGATGGTACAAAATCTACTTCGACCAGCATTGGCAGACATCCCTCGGCGTGTAAAGTTGACAAGTGAATCTGAACAGTTGAAATTGGAGGACCTGGTGACAGAAAGGACGACATCTTTCTTTGATGTCCTCATGGAAGAAGGCAAAGAAAAGTCTCAGACATTCCTTAAGAAACCACCAGGACAGTGGACATCTGATCCAGTCTTCAAGAAATTTTATGAACTGGCTGCACACATGACAGTTGTAAATGATGTAGCTGAAAGGGGAATTAGTCTTATTGAGAAATACAATGATACACTGACAAAGAATGAGGAACAGAAACAGTTTATTCTTCGATTGGTTGCAAACCATCGCAGGAATTTCCCAACTCCATCAAAGACATCACTTATGTCGTCGTCATAGATTATCCACTGTGAAACTGTCAAATTTTAAAACTAAGGTTTTCATTAGATTGTAAGTTTTAGTTACATTTTTTAATTACAACTTTAATTTAATTTCTTAATTTTAATTTACTTTAAAATTTTAACCTTAAGTTTTAAATCGATCATCAACTATAATTGACAATAACTATTTCATTTGAGATAACCCAAAAAACTGTCAAATGGGTTGACCTGTAAATATTATTTGTTTTCATTAAAATTTTGCACAATTGTTATTAACATAACAAAGAACAGAAATAACCTTGTGGACAACTTAAATCTGTTACTTTGTTTTTCTGGACCACCCTAATAGAAACAAGACTGATGGACAGACAGCACCTCCCTTTCTGCCCCCCCCCCCCCGCTGACAACTTCAAAAGGCACACTTCAGGGACCACATTCCCCTAGTTCTGACTTGCACTGTCGCAAATATCCTTGTGATCAAGCTCCAGTGTAATCTCCCTCCTTTTTCTCTATCTCTGAACACCTGCTCAAGGAGACAAAGAGGCGCTTAATATCAAGTCAAGTTTTCACCGGTACTTTGATTCACATTTCAACATGATCTCTTCTGATTGGTGCTTGCATCACATTTAGGTCATCTGCCCTTAGCTGATAACTTTGACTGGCTTAGCAACCTATTGCTGCAAGCTCCACTAGCTCACGAGCAGCAGCAAAGAGCCCACCAATCTTCACACAGCACTAATATGCTCTAAAGATAAGCTATGCGCCTAATGACACTCTCATCACTTGCCTATATCATCTAGTGATGATTAAAACCTAACTACTAGCGTATTCCAAAGATCAAGCCCCACTATAACAATATTCTCTTTTTCATTAAATATACAATTTTGTAAATAAGTATTTTTTATTGCTTGCATACTGTTAAATCTGTGCCTGTATGTAAATTGTGTTCAAGTGTAGTCTTTTTTTAAATAATACCCTAGACATCAGACAGCTAACACTATCACAAACACTGCACTTTTAAAACATGTGCTTGTAACTAGTCAGCGAGAATGTGTTCACAGCATGTTAGAAACGTGTATTGTGTTAAGTCATTCAGTGTATTAAATAAGACCAATAGTATTATAATATAGTAGGCCTGAACACAGACATGTGGCGTTGCAACAAGTGGTGGGCAGTGGAGACCAATAGCTTGTTGCCACGTCACAGGTAAAAAAGATGGAATAGTAAAATCAATTCTTAAGCATACTAATTATGCATGAACAATGGAAAGATATTGAATCCCTTTTCATCAATGGCGCTTTATGAGAAGCTATGTATGATAGAGAAAAGACTGCAACAATTAAAGATGTGTTTTTCGGTGGTATTAATTAGTAGTGTTTGGTGATTCAAAGCAAACACCAGCAACAGGGATTAACCAATAAGATTAGTCAATTTTGTTTTCAGATTCATTTGCCAGTTTTTGCCCTTCTCATTTATGAGAACAGGCTATCCATTAATCACTGAACTTTGGAAACAATGGCATTCAGAATAGAGCCTATATCAGTACAATTCCCTGCAATATATAGTTATGGCACTAGTTAAAGAAAAGAGATACCATCAACATCACACAAAATGTAAGGTACCATGTAGAACATAGCATAGTATATCTATACCAAAACTTATTCTCAGATCAAGCACATGTTGCCTTGAGTCATGTAAAATCATTAGATGGACTGTTAATAGAAGAACGCAATTCTCTGAAGCTCACTGAAAAAGACTCCTTTCAATAATGAAGCATTACAAAAAAAATAATGATAAATTGTAGACCACCATCAGGTTCATAAAGCAGAACGCACACAAAATATAGATGGTATAATAATATATCTCTACTAGGCCTTTATGCGTGTGTTCAGCAATCCTTTAAAAATATAGTAGACATAACTGGCTTAAACAGGACTTATTCATAGACTAAAAGGTGCAGCTTTCTGACATTTAATGCACCAAGAACAAGATTTAGAAATAGATAATATATAAATTGAAATACAGAGTAGATTTAAAGTTGTATTAGACCTAGAATAATCTAGATCAAGACTTGTTCAGTGTCTCGTGTAGCACCACAAACAATGATAAAACAATTAGGTTTGCATCAACTTTTAAAAGTATTCTAAATATTCTAGATCAAACTTGAGAATAATAAGTTTAATTCATATTGTATTTAAAAAATTTGGTGAGAAAACTACTTATATCTAGATAGATTCTCTAGTATGATTCAACATTTATTCTATTGCAGTGTTTCAGGTGCTAGAGTGAAAAAATGTGGGGCACCATGTAAATTAATGGCTCCTGTTAATTACTATGTAGTCTTTTCCAAAGAAAATGGCACTACTTGTGTGTACTAAGCAGTATTAGAGATACCATTAAGTAATTCCCATTACATTAATAAATTTGCATAAAAAAATATAGTCCTTTTTGTCAACGCGTTTAAAGTGCTTCACCTGGAACATCAAGACCTATTTTGCACAATTTTTTTTTCAGTTTTAAAGAAAAACTACCCTGTGTAAATTAATTATTGATGCAGACTGATTTTACTTTGTTTAAAATTCCAAGGATAATGGGACACCACTTGATGCACCTGTGACACTTTTTTACTATGACATCTAAGTAATACTAAAATAAAAGGACATAGATAATGCAATGCAATTATATTGTTAACTCATCTCAACAAAGATGTCTGTTTAATACTCCTTGATTTTAGTAGACTATTACTTCAAACTAACCCAGGTGTTCTGTGTTACATTAAAAAAGTCATTTTGTCTACGGTATTATTTCATTTTCTACAATTTTAAAATTACACTATTGCACCTTTCAAGCTCAGAATAGCACAATTTATATATACATCATTTCTAAATGCAATGAAATAGAGACTGTGACATTTCAATTAGAATGTTTTGAAATAAAGTCTTTAAGTGAACCAATATCTTTTGGTAATTGCTTTTGCTAATTCTTGTAAACACGCCTCTAGCCAAGACATCTATAAAGAAAGGAACTGAGAATGAGATGGGGTGCTTTTACTTTCTGTTCAGATTAAATAGATTTCATTCATAAATAAGTTGCATAATCACAACTGGCAATGAGGAGGTATACTAGGAGTAGAACTCTGACATTACTTATTTTATGAAGAAAAAAAAAATAAATCAGCTACGGTTTGTTTAGTTATAGAATATTTTTGTAGAATACCTTTAAACAAAGGCTAGATGCCTATTTCATAGGAGAAGAAACCATGAGTGTGAAAGATATGTGCTAATCTGCTTAGCATGGCTCTAGTGACCATAACAAAACACACATTAGAAATTGTAATTGTTAAATATTTAAATTGTATCTCTAATTAAACACCTCTCTGTTAGCTAAATTACAGTCAAGAAAATCAAGCTAAGTTATTCCTTGAAGATTTCAGTCCCTTGTATTTGTAAAAGAACGCATGGAATGTATAAAACATGGTACATGAATTGTATAACAGAAGACTTCTGTTGCATATGCCAAACTATGTTGATGATGAACTATGTATCATACCAACTCTAATGACAATATATGAGGAGTAGAAGGATTGAAAAAGGGCACTCTGGTATTGGATATCTTAAGTTACAATTAATCTATGTGTAAATTATTCACAATGATTACACTAATCTTATAATTTTTAAAATACACACACAAAAAAACTAAGGACTAGGAAAAAATTATTTTAAAAATGCATACTTAAAACCAAACTTAAGAATAAACTCTTTTAACATAGTACCTAAACAGTAAACCCATGAAATAGACTTCAGACAACTTCTTGAACAAATATATTGTACGGTCCAAAATAACACAATTTTGGTGTGATCACATGTTCAAAATGTACAAAATAAATTAAATTTAATAGATTTTGTGCACATATATTGAGATGCTGAATTATTCAAGCTTATTACCTCAATGAAAAACATTTAAAAAATTTGGATGCAACAATGGAAGAAATAAAATATTTATAAAAAAAAACACCTACATACATATAGTTATGCCTTTCTATCATATAATAGAAAAAAATAGGGGTTTTTTTTTTGTTTTTTTTTTTTTGCGTTATTTAATAATATAGCTCTGTTAGATAGTAAGTGCATTTACAACTTCCTAAGACTGTGCACACTTGCTCAATGTGAATATTTTAATAGATATTGATGATTGCAAGTGCGAATTCTAAACATTTTTTCCAACAGTATCATTATTATTCATAAAAAGCCTAAAAAAGGGTTTAAATTTGGAAAAAAAAAAGCCATTCAAAAGGTCAACATGCAGCCATGAATAAAAAACTGAAAAGTAATTGTTGTTTCTTTATTTTTTAAAGATTTTTTTCTAGATCTTGTTATAATGTCTAGATTTACTAGATTAAGTCTTTTTTTATTTATTGAAGTCAATCTAGATCTATCTATTTCCAGCCTGACATGAACAATTAGTATGGACATCAAAAAAGGTAGAAAAAGGTTATGACTAAATATTAGAACTGTTGGAGCCTTAAAAGAATGTGGAATGTGCAAAATGAGAAATTGTGAGGACTTTGCAGCTGAAGAAGTAGGATAGGACATTGTTCATACGTATGCAGTGTCTCATCAGGAGAACCCAATGAAAGAAAAAAGTTAAGCAATTAGTTTTAATGGGTCATGGCAAAAAAGAGTTTATAACTTGTGTAGGTACTGACATTAATTTCAACTTGTTCAGTAAATAAAGAATGCCTAGGTACCATGTTATGTGATGGTGAATCAAGTCACACTCCAATGCTATTAGAAGTTCAGGCTATGATATTGATGTTCTTGAAAGAAGATAGCATTAACCATATATTAAAAAGGATGTTCAATGCTGTAACTAATTTGATAGCTATCAATAAAAAAAAAACTCAGCTACAAGCTGACGAAGCCTGACAGAAAAAGTTACTAACTATTATTCATCATGTCTACAGGAGAAGGTTCCGGATACAAACACACATGCAAATGATTCCATCCACCATCAGTGATCTGATATTTCTTATTGTTAAAAGGCTAATTGAACCAGTTATTGCAAAGATGTGCAAAAATAGTAATTCAGAATGCAAATGAACATTTCAATTCACTTACATGGGAAAGATGCCCCAAAACTGAGTTTGCATAGCTGAAATAAGCTCATGTGGCAAAATACCTAGCCATTCTGAAATTCAGCATTGGAATTAGTTTATTTAAAAAATTAAATATTGACTGGACTTTGAAAAACAATTCATTTTGGGAGTCTAACAAATTGCTCTTTGCAAAGAAAATATTTTTAGGGATGTCCTTGTACTTGATTAATTTTAAACCATAGAAGACCCGGTGGGTCACAGGTGACCCATAACATAAAAATACGTCCAAGTAAATGTCTACTTCATTTTCTATGTAATTTTTACCATCAATACCCAGTGGCCCATCTATGGAACACAAGGGAAACAACTATTATGTTAAATTTTTCTTATTACTGAATAATATCACTTTTGCATATGGCTACCTTCATGCGAAGTTGGGATCTCAGATTTCAACTGAAAAATAATATTTAATTACTGCTTTATACAAGGTAAGACACAATCTTTTTGTTATTATTTTATATCTAAATAAGGTATTTAATGATTATATATAGTATTTAATACTAATTAGTTCTCTGTTTAGTATTAATTACACTTTTAAAATTATTGGTTCATGGGTGACCCATTGGGGTTTCACGGGGAAAAAAATCTTTATCTAGTGACGTCTAAGACGTCGTCTAATCTAGATGTAGATCAACAGTATCATAGTCAATATTTGATTGTAGTATTTAATTTACAATATATTGAACTAGATCTCTAAAGAACTTGATTTTAAAGTCTGAACTACTTTTATAAATGATAAATCTATAATACAATGTTGTTGTTTTTTTTACTATATCTGCTTTATATATCTAATCTGGGTTTTTTTTTCAACAAAATATACAATGTCAGCTTCACTCCTAAGAAATTCACTGCCAGGGGTGCCACCCATGAGACCAAGTAAACCCTGAAACCAGAATTTCCAAATTTTACAAACCCTGAAATCATAAACCCCAAACTTTACCAACCCTGAAACCTCCAGCATATACAATTTAAGCACCAAAATTTTATGAAAGAAGAACAGTATTAAATTACTACCTAGATCTGTATCATAATATATGCCCCCCATGTTTTAAATATGTAATTAGTAAGCCTATCATTATAATAAATAGAGTTTGTGTGTATTTATTGATAAAGCTTGTAATACAAGCTAAGAGGATTTAGTACAATTTTATATTAACAATGTTTGTACCCCCCCCCCTCACAAACACACAGTTATTTTAAATGATGTTTCTCTCTTAACATTTTTTCCCTCATTATTCCTTTGAAGCAGCCTACTTTAATCAACATTGATCAAACTGATTCCATCAATGTACATGCATGGACCAGTAAATCTATTGCAACAAGATAGAATTGATTTGAGATTTAGTACAGATCTACTCCAAAATAAACATCAAGATTTAGTTTCTAATATTTAAATGTAGACCTAGATGGCTGGACTGCTTATACATAATTATAATTTATTTGTATAAATCTATTGACCAATCGATCTATTTTTTCTAGTCTCTAAATCTTCAGGCGAACGCAAACTTACTAATTTAATTCTTCAATCATTGATTCTAGTTCTGATCTAAAAACGATGTAAATATCCTAAATCTAGATCATACTTCTATAATACTCTAGACATAGACAAATTGTAGAAGGCAAACCCGGGTGGGGGGGGGATCGGACCCCCTCAAAACCTGGATTTCCGGGTTATTCCGGAAAAGTGGCACCCCTGTTCACTGCTCAAGAAGTGGTAGATATTTTAGAAGTTATTGACTACAATGAAAGTGATTTGGAAAATGATTCAACTAATGATGAGGACTATGTACCAGAACCTGATAATAAGGAAACATGAACGCAAGACAGTTCTTGTGAATCCTCTTCCGATGAAGAAGAGACAGAACCCTTACCATCTACTTCTAGTGCCTCTGCTAGAAATAAGAAAAAGAAAGTCTATGAGTGGACAAAAGATAATTTCAATCTACCAGACTCAGTTTTCTTGGGCAAAGTTCTAGAGCTTCATGAAAACTATGAAGTTCAGTCAACAATGCATTTTTTCAAAAACTTTCTTACGGATGACATACATTGTTGAAAAGAGTGTAAAAAGTATTGACACCAATAAAAACGAAATAGAGCAAATCATAGGCATGTTTTTGAGAATGTGCCTAGCCAAGATGCCTGGTGTTAAGTGTTACAGTGAAACAGACATTCGTTATGATCCAGTTGCTGGAGTAATGAGTCAGAATAGGTTTCGGTCACTCCTTTCGAATTTGCACAATTTAGTTACAAATAAAGAGAAATCGGACAAGTATTGGAAAATACGCCCTTGGCTCAAACTATTTAGAAATAATTTAAAAGTTATAGCTCATAAAAATAATAGCATTGACGAAATGATGATTCCTTTAAAGGAAAGTTCAGCAAGCTTAAGCAGTTTATAAAGGGAAAGCCCCATCCTTGGGGAATAAAAGTGTGGGCTAGAACCTTGTCAGCAGGTATGCTGTGATTTTCATGTATACCAAGGCAAGAAGGATAAAAAGGATGCTATTCTATTGGTGTTGGTCCTGATGTAGTACTTCAGCTGAGTTCTACTTTGCCACAGAATGAGCCGGATAAGCCATCACTAAATTACAAAATATTAGCGGACAATTTCTTTACAACTTTGCCTCTCTTAAAAGATCTTCAGAAAAAAGGCATTCACTATACTGGCACAGTTAGACCCAATCGTCTTCCTAGCATTTTACTAGATTCCGAGAAAAATATGAAGAAAACAGGTCGTGGCAAAATGGATCAATGTGCTGAAACGTCTACCAACATAGTTAGTAGCTGTCCGTTGGTATGACACAAAAGCTGTCAATATGCTCTCAACTTTGAGTGGTGCCAAACCAAGCAAAACTGTCAACAGATTTGAAAAAGCTAAGTCAGCCTATGTTCAGGTCCAGCAGAACATGATAAAACTTTATAATGATTGCATAGGAGGCATAGATTTTCACAACTGTTTCATTGCCAAGCATTCATTTCACATAAGATCAAAATGTTGGTATTTGTACATATTTTGGCAGACCATATGCATGATGTTTGTGAATGCTTGGCTCTCTTATCATCAGGAATGTCAGCTCATAGGGATGCCTAAAAAAGATGTGTTGAACCAACGCAACTTCCAAACAAAACTGGCATCTCTTTTGATCAATTTACATGTGCAAACAAAAACAAAACAAAACAAACAAAAAAAATCTTTAGAAAATACAACTGCAGGCCCATCAAGAAAGAAATCTGCCTTGAGACCTATGCCTGAACCAGAAGTCAGAACTGATGGCTTTTTCCACTTCCCCATAAAAACAGAAGATAGCCAGCACTGCAAGTTGTGTAGCATGAAGACAAACAACATTAGTGAAAAGTGCAAATTATATATGTGTTATACAGAGCAAAGAATTTGTTTTAGAAGTTTTCATGTTTCTTAAATAAAATTTTCTAACATTCTAAAAATATTTTTTTTTATTTTCATGAAAATATAATAATTAATACCAACATAACCCTTGGAACATATTGAAAAAGTAGGTCAAGGTCACATGGCCTTAAAAATTAATATTGATGTTGAATTATCAACATATCATGTTATTTTCATATGTATACCAAAGGAAATAATTTTAGAACTACTGTAAGATAATGTGGGTTAATGGTAATAGTTAATGCTGTAAATATATAATATGTAAGTTTTAATGTGTAATTGTCTTTATATAATAAATTCATTTGTAAAACTTTAAATGAATTTCCTCAGCTTTTTTCACATTAATAGTCAATTATTTCTTACCTCAACAACCAAGAGGGTTAGAAAAATGGTGTGCAGTTGAGGAATATAATAAGACCCTAGATATTCAATGTCCTCAGACCCACCCATTTCAGATAACAATGTCCTTAGACCCACTCATCGCAGATAAAAATGTTTATACCCATTGTTGGCTGTTTACTTGTTTTTGTTTTTTTTTAAACACATTTTAATAAGAAAGAAGTATATTGAGAGAATTCGGTTAGGCCTTTCAAGGAATGTCAGATTCCCACATTTCTCCACTTCTATCAGCCAAAGCAACATTTGGGCATATAGGTAATGAAACTGCTTAAACTTCTAGCACAGAAGTGCAAATCAACATCTTTTCATTCTCTGTGAAGGTAGCTTGCATGTGGCCAGGAATAAGTATTGTATATGGAAATGATGTTAAGTATTTATGTAATACGAAAAAATATGTTACAAAACTAGCATCCCATTTCAAAGTTTGATATTTTAACATTTTCTATCTTTGCAATGCAGGGCCTGCTCTGAATTTTTTTTTACCATTGGCATTTTATGCACCATTTGACAAATTAACCATAATATGCATTGTTGAGGTGTAAATCTAATAATTAAAACTAACATTTGAAAGTTAAATATTTACGTAAAGGCTACAAATATTTTAGCTGGAAGACACTACTAAAAAAAAGTCTTTTTTTTTTCTCAAGAATTTTCTGCTTGTCAAATGCACAGATAGTTAAGCATCTTCAGGTATAGGATTCATAAAATAATGATAAATCAGTTATCACATGGAAGTATTAGAAAACAAATATGGGTAATTAATGCGTGGGTAACCTAGTGTATATTGGCAAGATGTAATTGGGAAAAGAATTATCATTACTAATATTTAAGTGCTTACTGAGATTCATGTTCGATAGTGATCAAGAAGGCATGCACAAAAGAAATTCACCTATTGGTGGATAAAGCATATTCATATAATATATAAAACTAATCAATCATTATAATATTATATTAAACTAATCAATCATATAAATATGTCACTAATGAGTTAAAACAAATTAGTACCGGTAATTAAATTTGTAGATTTGTGTTAAAGCTTCTTCCAGAAGAAATAAACGTAAAATAAAAAATGATCATGGGTCATTCATGAATCAATCAACAAGATTCGATTTGTGGTAATAAAAAGAAAAAGAGCTCACTTAGCCAGCTGGGACAATTTTATTGTATGGACTGTCCTGATCAGGACAATATTTTGGTCTATATATATATATTGTAATTATTATCGCACATTTAAATAGATATTTAATATTTTAAATGCTTTGAATCATTGCCTTTTATTTCATACCCAATATGTTTATGTAGCACTATGGTGGTATTAGTACAATTTTAAAAAAATAAACACTTTTGACACAGAAAAGCACTTTGTAATAAATAATTATTAATAATATGGATTAGTCTTTTTAGTCAGGAAATAAACTTAACTATTGTTTCTGTAGCTTACATAGAAACTACAATTAATGCTTCAATTATATTTTCTTCTTTTTATACATATATATTTCCTTGCTTAAGCTATATTTTTAAACAAAGTAAAAAAAATAATAATTTCCTAATGGGCTTTTGATGTTTCTTAAAATATAAAAATGTTATGTTCCACCAATAGCAAAACAACATCATGAGATTTTATATTAAGACTTGCAGTTTAGATTTATACAGGTTTAATGCCCATTTTAAAAAGTCAACTACTACTGTTAGAAAATGAAAATATTTTGCCTGACTAGCTTCCAATGAAAAGACTTATGTCAAGAATATATAAGTTTAAAAAAAGGCTTTACAGTAAAAAATCTGTATTAAAAACCACATGTAGTTATAAAAAGTTACATTGCACAAAAAGTTTACAAAGTGAACTAGCAGTACGTTTGTAGTTCATTTTTTAAAATCTGATCGGTTTCATTTTGTAAACGTAACAAAAATAGATGAATGTATATAAAATTATACAATGCTGACTTATAAAGTAATTATCACAGATATATTGGTTGTAACAAAAAGTCATCATAAATTTACATAATAACCATTAATAGATAGAGATATGTATTCAATCGTATATAAAAATATTTTTTAAAAATTCTTAGAACATTATCAATTTGGTATAAAGGTAAACAAAATGAACAAGATACACAGAAGAAGAATGCTTAAATAAACTAATAAAATTGGTATCAACCATTGACGCACATATTTTTCTTAATGTATACTCTAATTTTACCCTGATGTATTTAATGCCATATACCAGTACTCACAAAACAAATCATGTTGTTTTAAATGTCTTAAGTATGTAACATAATGAGCCAATTTAAATTTAAAAAAAAAAAACATGTTAAAATTTATCAGTTGTTATAAAAAAAGTTAAATCACTTATCTACCAAGACTACAAGTTACCAAAGAGACACGTACTACTTTTGCACATTCCTGCTTGAACGCCTCCCTGTGAAAAACAAACACAATGTCTTAAAGCATGAAACCATGCTGCTGGTTTGTAATCTAAATGTCTGAATGTGCTGATCGTTTGGCCTATTTTCTTTTTAAGGTGGAGAGGATCAAATATATTTGTGACCAAGTTATATAAAGATAAGCTGCTTAACAAATAGTTAGGAAAGCAAAGATGTGAATGAAAGCTGGACAAGACTAGGCAGTGAAACTTTCAGAATGCATTTAGAATCCCTTTTAATAGAAGAAAAAAAAGGTTAACAGTATTTTTCCAATTAAGAATTTAGTTTAAAAATAATTAGAATAAAAAAATCAATCCATATAATAAGCAGACAAAGATTAATATTATATTTAGAATGCAAGGAATTAAAAAAAAAAACTTACCATGATTTCTGGGTGCTGCTGGCAGTGGTTTTATTCATAGGCACCCTTGAAACGATCACAGATGTATTTTTTGCTATCAATTCATCATTCTTCTTGTACACTAAAAATGCAAGGGGTGGGGGGTTTAAAAATAATATAATAAATATAAATATATATTTCTTGTTTAGCACTGACTCAAGCAGCAAAGCATATATAATCTTGTTCTTACTTAACTAGGTTTAAGAGTTTTTAATGATAATAATTTTGAAATAAGACAATGTACACAACTCTTAGAGGACATGAGTGAAAGCATGTATATTAATAATATACCCACCATCTCCCGTTTGAGCATTTGTAATTTCCAGATCAAATTCTCCAGGTTTTAATCGCTTCTGCTGTATTATAGCTTTCTTTAAATCAGCAAGAGAAAGATGTAGGCCATCAAAAGTAACAGAATTGTAGTCCAGGCTACTTTTGAACTTGTAGTGGATGCATGACATTTTTCTGCGCAAAATGCTAATGAAATGTTAGCACTGTAAGCACTGCAATAGCAACAATACAAAAATTATTTTAAGTTGAAATCAAATATATATATATATATATGTACATATAGTATCAACCTAAAGTCTTAATATGTTTAACCAATTATGAAGATCAGAGGTTGGGGTTAGGGTTAGATCAGAATTTTTCATAAAAACGCTCTTGTTGATTTTACCCAGCTACAGTGCTCTGATCTGATCAACGCTAGCAACAACAGAGTTTTAAAATTTATTTCCGTTTCTTTTTCTCTTGTATATGTTTTAATTGCTTATAACATTATCTTGAAAAATTTACCTTGGCTAAATATTCGCAAGTTCAATTTTTATAAAGAAAGATTTTATTAAAGAGTGGGGACTTTATAGTGATGGTCTGGATGGTAGTGATGACAATGAGCTCAAAACAATCGTTTTATGTGTTTTAAAATGGTTTACATATAAAGTTATGTGGAAATATGAATGTATACAAGTATCAGGGAAAGAAACATTCTTAGAGTTGCCTTCTCTGTGGTGGAAATGTAGGCTACATTTTTTAGTTCCTATGTGTATGTAATGTTTTTTTAATTGTGCTTAAATCCTCCTCATAAACAGAGGCTGTAACGTACAGGTCTATTTGTACTAAATAATGGCTTTTGGATTTTTTATATTTTGATTGGGGGGGGGGGGGGGGGGAATAGGCCTATTAGCGTTGTTGTTTTTTTCAAGCACAATTTCTTTTTCAACTATGTAGTTTCCCTGTCTTTTACGACCGAAATACCTTTTACAGGCTTTCACAGCTGTGTGCAAAATATTTTCATTAAATCATTTCATTATATTTCTAATTGGGAGGGGGATTTAATATTAGCCACATTTCAAAGCGAACCCCCGGCATAGGGTATCATTTCATTCTCTGCTAGTAACTGACGTGAAACCATAGACACTACTTTGGGCCAAGCCTAGCTGATCGCGCTAGGGAAAAAAATCGCCTCTGTTACGGGGGAGAAGAGGAGTCTTCTCTCTACATACTGGTCACTTTTTTCCCAGCAGCACAGCTCCACTAGAGCAGTGCGTGCCGGTCTCACATTGTCACGCCTTGTGGGCCACCCCATATTTACAAGTTTAAGTGGGAAGTACGGGTTGTGAAATCCATTTGTTTCTATACCAATTATATATTTACAGTATTTACTATTATTTAGAAGCATTATATCTGGGTTTGGTAATTTTGAATGAGTTCTGGGGTCAGCCATCTTTGTTAATCGTTATTGTTTTGACTGTAATCTTAAATCTTGGATTTTCTCTCAGATTTGGGTTTTTATTTTATTTATTTTTTATTTTAGTAGCTAAAAAAAATATGCTAGATCTAGATATACCGGTATCAACTATCATCTAGTCCTAGATCTAAGTCTATTAATACTATTAATAGTCTTTTACTTTTTTTTACTGTAGTCTACTTTGACCCCAGATTAAAAATTTCTTAAAATAAAAATAAGAAAAGGGAGCTGTACTGTGGGCAGTGTGACAAATGGTGCTCGCGCAATATTTAAGAGGAAGTTGGGTAGTAAACATTCAAATAAAGAAGAAATATAATAATACAGTGAGGTGACGATAAGTAAGACGAAACCCGGGCCCGGAAGGCCGACAATATTTGACTCGCACTCTACTGTCTCTAGTCAGACACTAGATCTAGACTAATCGAGAGTCTAGTCTCTACTGACTCTACACACTGTAACACTCAGTCACAGTCACACGGGACACATTCTGTCAGACACAGACTACTAACACGAATGATCTATAGATCTAGATTTATTCATGAATAAACAAAATTGCTATGAAAACTAATTCTTACCGGATACGAGTATTTAAACATCTACAGCTAAATTAATTAGCAGAAATCAGTCGTAGATTTAGAATAAACGAACAATGAATATGGCGTTCTCTTACTTTCAGGATGTCATTGAAT
>JAZGLO010003203.1:0-11454 GCA_036873155.1 Biomphalaria sudanica | reverse complement strand
AGATGTAGATTTATTTGGATGTTAGCTACTGGAGATGTAGATTTATTTGGATGTTAGCTACTGGAGATGTAGATTTATTTGGATGTTAGCTACTGGAGATGTAGATTTATTTGGATGTTAGCTACTGGAGATGTAGATTTATTTGGATGTTAGCTACTGGAGATGTAGATTTATTTGGATGTTAGCTACTGGAGATGTAGATTTATTTGGATGTTAGCTACTGGAGATGTAAATTTATTTGGATGTTAGCTACTGAAGATGTAGATTTATTTGGATGTTAGCTACTGAAGATGTAGATTTATTTGGATGTTAGCTACTAAAGATGTAGATTTATTTGGACGTTAGTTATGGAGATGTAGATTTATTTAGATGTTAGCTACTGGAGAAGTAGATTTATTTGGATGTTAGCTACTGAAGATGTAGATATATTTGGATTTTAGCTACTGGAGATGTAGATTTATTTGGATGTTAGCTACTGAAGATGTAGATATATTTGGATGTTAGCTACTGAAGATGTAGATTTATTTGGATGTTAGCTACTGGAGATGTAGATTTATTTGGATGTTAGCTACTGAAGATGTAGATTTATTTGGATGTTAGCTACTGAAGATGTAGATTTATTTGGATGTTAGCTACTGAAGATGTAGATTTATTTGGATGTTAGCTACTGAAGATGTAGATATATTTGGATGTTAGCTACTGGAGATGTAGATTTATTTGGATGTTAGCTACTGAAGATGTAGATTTATTTGGATTTTAGCTACTGAAGATGTAGATTTCTTTGGATGTTAGCTACTGGAGATGTAGATTTATTTTGATGTTAGCTACTGAAGATGTAGATTTATTTGGACATTAGCTACTGAAGATGCAGATATATTTGGATGTTAGCTACTGAAGATGTAGATTTATTTGGATGTTAGCTACTGAAGATGTAGTTATATTTGGATGTTAGCTACTGGAGATGTAGATTTATTTGGATGTTAGCTACTGAAGATGTAGATATATTTGGATGTTAGCTACTGAAGATGTAGTTATATTTGGATGTTAGCTACTGGAGATGTAGATTTATTTGGATGTTAGCTACTGAAGATGTAGATTTATTTGGATGTTAGCTACTGAAGATGTAGATATATTTGGATGTTAGCTACTGGAGATGTAGATTTATTTGGATGTTAGCTACTGAAGATGTAGATTTATTTGGATGTTAGCTACTGAAAATGTAGATTTATTTGGATGTTAGCTACTGAAAATGTAGATTTATTTGGATGTTAGCTACTGAAGATGTAGATTTATTTGGATGTTAGCTACTGAAAATGTAGATTTATTTGGATGTTAGCTACTGAAGATGTAGATTTATTTGGATGTTAGCTACTGAAGATGTAGATATATTTGGATGTTAGCTACTGGAGATGTAGATTTATTTAGATTTTAGCTACTGGAGATGTAGATTTATTTGGATGTTAGCTACTGAAGATGTAGATTTATTTGGATGTTAGCTACTGGAGATGTAGATTTATTTGGATGTTAGCTACTGAAAATGTAGATTTATTTGGATGTTAGCTACTGAAGATGTAGATTTATTTGGATGTTAGCTACTGAAGATGTAGATATATTTGGATGTTAGCTACTGGAGATGTAGATTTATTTAGATTTTAGCTACTGGAGATGTAGATTTATTTGGATGTTAGCTACTGAAGATGTAGATTTATTTGGATGTTAGCTACTGAAGATGTAGATTTATTTGGATGATAGCTACTGAAGATGTAGATTTATTTGGATGTTAGCTACTGGAGATGGAGATTTATTTGGATATTAGCTACTGAAGATGTAGATTTATTTGGATGTTAGCTACTGGAGATGGAGATTTATTTGGATATTAGCTACTGAAGATGTAGATTTATTTGGATGTTAGCTACTGAAGATGTAGATTTATTTAAATGTTAGCTACTAAAGATGTAGATTTATTTGGATATTAGCTACTGAAGATGTAGATTTATTTGGATGTTAGCTACTGGAGATGGAGATTTATTTGGATATTAGCTACTGAAGATGTAGATTTATTTGGATGTTAGCTACTGAAGATGTAGATTTATTTAAATGTTAGCTACTGAAGATGTAGATTTATTTGGATGTTAGCTACTGGAGATGTAGATTTATTTGGATGTTAGCTACTCAAGATGTAGTTATATTTGGATGTTAGCTACTGGAGATGTAGATTTATTTGGATGTTAGCTACTGGAGATGTAGATTTATTTGGATGTTAGCTACTGAAGATGTAGATATATTTGGATGTTAGCTACTGAAGATGTAGATTTATTTGGATGTTAGCTACTGAAAATGTAGATTTATTTGGATGTTAGCTACTGAAGATGTAGATTTATTTGGATGTTAGCTACTGAAGATGTAGATATATTTGGATGTTAGCTACTGGAGATGTAGATTTATTTAGATTTTAGCTACTGGAGATGTAGATTTATTTGGATGTTAGCTACTGAAGCTGTAGATTTATTTGGATGTTAGCTACTGAAGATGTAGATTTATTTGGATGTTAGCTACTGGAGATGGAGATTTATTTGGATGTTAGCTACTGAAGCTGTAGATTTATTTGGATGTTAGCTACTGAAGATGTAGATTTATTTGGATGATAGCTACTGAAGCTGTAGATTTATTTGGATGTTAGCTACTGAAGATGTAGATTTATTTGGATGTTAGCTACTGGAGATGGAGATTTATTTGGATATTAGCTACTGAAGATGTAGATTTATTTGGATGTTAGCTACTGGAGATGTAGATTTATTTGGATATTAGCTACTGAAGATGTAGATTTATTTGGATGTTAGCTACTGGAGATGGAGATTTATTTGGATGTTAGCTACTGGAGATGTAGATTTATTTGGATGTTAGCTACTGAAGCTGTAGATTTATTTGGATATTAGCTACTGAAGATGTAGATTTATTTGGATATTAGCTACTGAAGATGTAGATTTATTTGGATGTTAGCTACTGGAGATGGAGATTTATTTGGATGTTAGCTACTGGAGATGTAGATTTATTTGGATGTTAGCTACTGGAGATGTAGATTTATTTGGATATTAGCTACTGAAGATGTAGATTTATTTGGATGTTAGCTACTGGAGATGGAGATTTATTTGGATGTTAGCTACTGAAGCTGTAGATTTATTTGGATGTTAGCTACTGAAGATGTAGATTTATTTGGATGATAGCTACTGAAGCTGTAGATTTATTTGGATGTTAGCTACTGAAGATGTAGATTTATTTGGATGTTAGCTACTGGAGATGGAGATTTATTTGGATATTAGCTACTGAAGATGTAGATTTATTTGGATGTTAGCTACTGGAGATGTAGATTTATTTGGATATTAGCTACTGAAGATGTAGATTTATTTGGATGTTAGCTACTGGAGATGTAGATTTATTTAGATTTTAGCTACTGGAGATGTAGATTTATTTGGATGTTAGCTACTGAAGATGTAGATTTATTTGGATGTTAGCTACTGGAGATGGAGATTTATTTGGATATTAGCTACTGAAGATGTAGATTTATTTGGATGTTAGCTACTGGAGAAGTAGATTTATTTAAATGTTAGCTACTGAAGATGTAGATTTATTTGGATGTTAGCTACTGGAGATGTAGATTTATTTGTATGTTTGCTACTGAAGATGTAGATTTATTTGGATGTTAGCTACTGGAGATGTAGATTTATTTGGATCTTAGCTACTGAAGATGTAGATTTATTTGTACTGGAGATGTAGATTTATTCGGATGTTAGCTACTGGAGATGTAGATTTATTTGGATGTTAGCTACTGGAGATGTAGATTTATTTGGATGTTAGCTACTGGAGATGTAGATTTATTTGGATGTTAGCTACTGAAGATGTAGATTTATTTGGATGTTAGCTACTGGAGATGTAGATTTATTTGGATGTTAGCTACTGGAGATGTAGATTTATTTGGATGTTAGCTACTGAAGATGTAGATATATTTGGATGTTAGCTACTGAAGATGTAGATTTATTTGGATGTTAGCTACTGAAGATGTAGATTTATTTGGATGTTAGCTACTGAAGTTGTAGATTTATTTGGATGTTAGCTACTGAATATGTAGATTTATTTGGATGTTTGCTACTGAAGATGTAGATTTATTTGGATGTTAGCTACTGGAGATGTAGATTTATTTGGATGTTAGCTACTGGAGATGTAGATTTATTTGGATGTTAGCTACTGAAGATGTAGATTTATTTGGATGTTAGCTACTGAAGATGTAGATTTATTTGGATGTTAGCTACTGAAGATGTAGATTTATTTGGATGTTAGCTACTGAAGATGTAGATTTATTTGGATGTTAGCTACTGAAGATGTAGATTTATTTGGATGTTAGCTACTGGAGATGTAGATATATTTGGATGTTAGCTACTGGAGATGTAGATTTATTTGGATTTAAGCTACTGGTGATGTAGATTTATTTGGATGTTAGCTACTGAAGATGTAGATTTATTTGGATGTTAGCTACTGGAGATGTAGATTTATTTGGATGTTAGCTACTGAAGATGTAGATATATTTGGATGTTAGTTACTGGAGATGTAGATTTATTTGGATGTTAGCTACTGAAGATGTAGATTTATTTGGATGTTAGCTACTGGAGATGTAGATTTATTTGGTGTTATTACTAAAACTAAATGTTGTAGAGCATTCTGTAATAGCATCATTTTTACTAAGACCACATGCACTGCCTCAGGACATGCACTGGCTCAGACAGCTAGTTGTTAACATCATGAACTGAGTACTTTGATTTGACTGTCAGCTAAGATTAAAATGTATCTTATATTTGGATTGACTACATATTTGTATCTTATATTTGTATTTGCCATATAAATGTATGTTATAATAATATTGGCCACATAAATGTATCTTATATTGGCTACATACATGTATGTTATATTCTTTTAGGCCACATAAATGTATGTTATATTCTTTTTGGCCAATGAATGTATGTTATATTCGTATTGGGCACATAAATGTATGTTATATTTGTATTGGCGCCATAAATGTATGTTATATTCGTATTGGCCACATAAATGTATGTTATATTCGTATTGGCCACATAAATGTATGTTATATTCGTATTGGCCACATATATGTATGTTATATTCGTATTGGCGCCATAAATGTATGTTATATTGTACTATTGTATTAGTGACACTTGAATAAAATCAATGAAACGACTTTCCTGTTTGTATCTGTGGACACCAGTCGATGTAAATCACTTCACCGTAAAGGTTTTCCTAAGCAATTTTGTCAGCTAATTTCTCAAATCATAATCTACAAAGAAAAACGTTGAACAATAGATTAATAATAGTAGATTATTTAATAGGATTGAACTTTATTTATTAATTCCTTTTCTTCTCTAGTATCTTTTCTTAAATTAATTAATTAGTTCAAAATCTAATTAAAGTTTACATTTAATTAACATAACTGGTAGCTACATAGCAATAAAAAAAAAAGGCAACATTACTGAAACATAGACTTTTTAGTGTAGCTGTGTACAATGTTAGGAGCCGGTCTAAGCAAGTCATGAAAGAGTGAGGCCGACTTCCGCCCAAATGAAATCAGAGCCTGCTCTACAGATCTGAGAAAGAGGTACAGCAACTGCTAGTTACTAGGATGTCTCATGTAGGAATTCATGAAGAGAGATTCAAGCTTTTAGGAAACTGTGGCAGTAGATATTATGTGACAATAGTTCCTGACCTACTGCTGACCTGAGGCAACGTTTACAAGTTGTATTGTAACGGTTAAGGAAAGATAAGTAGTGCACATAGGAGTACTAGGTCTAAGTAGTGTACATAGGAGTTCTAGGTCTAAGTAGTGTACCTAGGAGTTCTAGGTCTAAGTAGTGTACATAGGAGTTCTAGGTCTAAGTAGTGTACATAGGAGTACTAGACGGTCTAAGTAGTGTACATAGGAGTACTAGACTGTCTAAGTAGTGTACATAGGAGTTCTAGGTCTAAGTAGTGTACATAGGAGTTCTAGGTCTAAGTAGTGTACATAGGAGTTCTAGGTCTAAGTAGTATACATAGGAGTTCTAGGTCTAAGTAGTGTACATAGGAGTACTAGACGGTCTAAATAGTGTACATAGGAGTACTAGGTCTAAGTAGTGTACATAGGAGTACTATGTCTAAGTAGTGTACATAGGAGTACTAGACGGTCTAAGTAGTGTACATAGGAGTACTAGACGGTCTAAGTAGTGTACATAGGAGTTCTAGGTCTAAGTAGTGTACATAGGAGTACTAGACGGTCTAAATAGTGTACATAGGAGTTCTAGGTCTAAGTAGTGTACATAGTAGTACTAGACGGTCTAAGTAGTGTACATAGGAGTACTAGACGGTCTAAGTAGTGTACATAGGAGTACTAGACGGTCTAAATAGTGTACATAGGAGTTCTAGGTCTAAGTAGTGCACATAGGAGTACTAGACGGTCTAAGTAGTGTACCTAGGAGTACTGGGTCTAAGTAGTGTACATAGGAGTACTAGACGGTCTAAATAGTGTACATAGGAGTACTAGACGGTCTAAATAGTGTACATAGGAGTTCTAGGTCTAAGTAGTGTACATAGGAGTACTGGGTCTAAGTAGTGAACATAGGAGTTCTAGGTCTAAGTAGTGTACCTAGGAGTACTGGGTCTAAGTAGTGTACATAGGAGTACTAGACGGTCTAAATAGTGTACATAGGAGTACTAGACGGTCTAAATAGTGTACATAGGAGTACTAGACGGTCTAAATAGTGTACATAGGAGTACTAGACGGTCTAAATAGTGTACATAGGAGTTCTAGGTCTAAGTAGTGTACATAGGAGTACTAGACGGTCTAAGTAGTGTATCTAGGAGTACTAGACGGTCTAAGTATCGTACAGAGGAGTAATAGACGGTCTAAATAGTGTACATAGGAGTTCTAGGTCTAAGTAGTGTACATAGGAGTACTAGACGATCTAAGTAGTGTACCTAGGAGTACTAGACGGTCTAAGTAGTTTACATAGGAGTACTAGACGGTCTAAGTAGTGTACATAGGAGTTCTAGGTCTAAGTAGTGTACATAGGAGTACTAGACGGTCTAAGTAGTGTACCTAGGAGTACTGGGTCTAAGTAGTGAACATAGGAGTACTAGACGGTCTAAGTAGTGTACCTAGGAGTACTGGGTCTAAGTAGTGTACATAGGAGTACTAGACGGTCTAAATAGTGTACATAGGAGTACTAGACGGTCTAAATAGTGTACATAGGAGTACTAGACGGTCTAAATAGTGTACATAGGAGATCTAGGTCTAAGTAGTGTACATAGGAGTACTGGGTCTAAGTAGTGAACATAGGAGTTCTAGGTCTAAGTAGTGTACCTAGGAGTACTGGGTCTAAGTAGTGTACATAGGAGTACTAGACGGTCTAAGTAGTGTACATATGAGTACTAGACGGTCTAAGTAGTGTACACAGGAGTACTAGGTGTAAATAGTGTACATAGGATTACTAGACGGTCTAAGTAGTGTACCTAGGAGTACTGTGTCTAAGTAGTGTACATAGGAATACTAGACGGTCTAAATAGTGTACATAGGAGTTCTAGGTCTAAGTAGTGTACATAGGAGTACTAGACGGTCTAAGTAGTGTACTTATGAGTACTAGACGGTCTAAGTAGTGTACATAGGAGTACTAGACGGTCTAAGTAGTGTACATAGGAGTTCTAGGTCTAAGTAGTGTACATAGGAGTACTAGACGGTCTAAGTAGTGTACCTAGGAGTACTGGGTCTAAGTAGTGAACATAGGAGTACTAGACGGTCTAAGTAGTGTACCTAGGAGTACTGGGTCTAAGTAGTGTACATAGGAGTACTAGACGGTCTAAGTAGTGTACCTAGGAGTACTGGGTCTAAGTAGTGTACATAGGAGTACTAGACGGTCTAAATAGTGTACATAGGAGTACTAGACGGTCTAAATAGTGTACATAGGAGTTCTAGGTCTAACTAGTGTACATAGGAGTTCTAGGTCTAAGTATTGTACATAGGAGTACTGGGTCTAAGTAGTGTACCTAGGAGTACTGGGTCTAAGTAGTGTACATAGGAGTACTAGACGGTCTAAGTAGTGTACATATGAGTACTAGACGGTCTAAGTAGTGTACACAGGAGTACTAGGTGTAAATAGTGTACATAGGATTACTAGGTCTAAGTAGTGTACCTAGGAGTACTGGGTCTAAGTAGTGTACATAGGAGTACTAGACGGTCTAAGTAGTGTACATATGAGTACTAGACGGTCTAAGTAGTGTACACAGGAGTACTAGGTGTAAATAGTGTACATAGGATTACTAGGTCTAAGTAGTGTACATAGGAGTACTGGGTCTAAGTAGTGTACACAGGAGTACTAGGTCTAAGTAGTGTACACATGAGTACTAGGTCTAAGTAGTGTACACAGGAGAACTAGGTCTAAGTAGTGTACGCATGAGTACTAGGTCTAAGTAATGTACACATGAGTACTAGGTCTAAGTAGTGTACACATGAGTACTAGGTCTAAGTAGTGTACACAGGAGTACTAGGTCTAAGTAGTGTACACAGGAGTACTAGGTCTAAGTAGTGTACACAGGAGTACTAGTAGTTGTAAGAGACCAAAGAATATTTGGAATATTTGACACATTAGCCACCAAGGCATTGTGTAGTTGAAACAAGACGAGGTAACACAAGCAACAGACAATACAAGTCTTTATCCTTACGATCCTGCTACAAACAAGGTTATTAGTTGTGTGGACTTAATACTTTCTTCTTTCTCGGGATCACTGGCAAAAAACAAACTTCGGCCCCAAGCTACGGATTTTCATGTTTGCCCACCACGTTATCTGCCCTTGACAGAACGGTAGCCCCTGAGTCGTCCTAGGGCCCAGAGAAGTGTCCGAGCAAATGTTTCGTTCAAATAGGCGGCGAGTCTTGTCCCTATGACATTGATGTTGGCCGGAGGGGGGCTGGCTATCGGGAAGCGGGGCATTTTGATAGAGTTAATGTTTGAGTGCAGGCCAGAGATGACAGTGCCATTTCAAATGTCAATATCTCAACAGCAACAAACCAACACAAATGATAATACAAGTAGAACCAAACTATGTCCGACAACCAACACAAATGATGATACAAGTAGAACCAAACTATGTTCTACAACCAACACCAATGATGATACAAGTAGAACCAAACTATGTCCGACAACCAACACCAATGATGATACAAGTAGAACCAAACTATGTCCGACAACCAACACCAATGATGATACAAGTAGAACCAAACTATGTCCGACACTGTTTTCTGTCATCTCTCCTTGGACACACGATATGATCCTAACAAAGCAACTATCCCACTGCTATCGGTGTACGACCACTTAGCTCCCTTGGTAAAGTGGTCTCACTTTAGAAAGAAAGAAAAAAAGAAGAAATTCAACTTACCATGACATCATTTGAACATTCCTTCTCTCCTTATGTTGTTGTATCCAAATCTTTTCTTCTCTCAATAGACACTATAAAATATTTGTACCACTACTAACGTTACGAATCTAAATACTTCGATTCAATTGTCTGGGTGGAATCTTGTACACACTATTGCTCCTACTTTCCATTCTTAAATCAACTTGAAACACAGTAATCAATGAAAAAAAATCAATTAGTCGTAATTAATTCAACTTTTATAAGTTCTTCGATAGCTTAGTGGCTAGTACTTCTAACTCGAGCAACTTTTATAAGTTCTTCGATAACTTAGTGGCTAGTACTTCTAACTCGAGCAACTTTTATAAGTTCTTCGATAACTTAGTGGCTAGTACTTCTAACTCGAGCAACTTTTATACAAATTGGTTTTTGAAAAGGCAGCAAGGAAATTTTCTCCCAGTTGCAATGGACTTCACCAGCACTAACACTGGATTAGACAGGTAGCAATGGACTTCACCAGCACTAACACTGGATTACACAGGTAGCAATGGACTTCACCAGCACGAACACTGGATTACACAGGTAGCAATGGACTTCACCAGCACTAACACTGGATTGCACAGGTAGCAATGGACTTCACCAGCACTAACACTGGATTAGACAGGTAGCAATGGACTTCACCAGCACTAACACTGGATTAGACAGGTAGCAATGGACTTCACCAGCACGAACACTGGATTACACAGGTAGCAATGGACTTCACCAGCACGAACACTGGATTGCACAGGTAGCAATGGACTTCACCAGCACGAACACTGGATTACACAGGTAGCAATGGACTTCACCAGCACGAACACTGGATTGCACAGGTAGCAATGGATTTCACCAGCACTAACACTGAATTGCATAGGTTGCAATGGACTTCACCAGCACTAACACTGGATTAGACAGGTAGCAATGGACTTCATTAGTGGTGATAGTTGAACAGGAAGAAGTAACATTGGAATCCATCAAATATAAATAGTTAGACATTAGCAGAGGCAAATGTAGAGAAGAAAGATTGTACATTAAAAAGATTTAACAGCGTACTTTACCAGTCAATTACAAAGATGTAACGGCGAATGTTACCAGTGTGATTACAAAGATGTAACAGCGGACGTTACTAGTGTGATTACAAAGATGAAACAGCGGACATTAACAGGGTGATTACAAAGATGTAACAGCTGACTTTACCAGTGGTGATAACAAAGATGTAACAGCGGACGTTACCAGTGTGATAACAAAGATGTAACAGCGGACGTTACTAGTGGTGATAACAAAGATGTAACAGCGGACGTTACCAGTGTGATTACAAAGATGTAACAGTGGACGTTACCAGTGTGATAACAAAGATGTAACAGTGGACGTTACCAGTGTGATTACAAAGATGTAACAGCGGACGTTACCAGTGTGATTACAAAGATGTAACAGCGGACGTTACCAGTGTGATTACAAAGATGTAACAGCGGACGTTACCAGTGTGATTACAAAGATGAAACAGCGGACGTTACCAGTGTGATTACAAAGATGTAATAGCGGACGTTACCAGTGTGATAACAAAGATGTAACAGCGGACTTTGCCAGTGTGATTACAAAGATGTAACAGCGGACGTTACCAGTGTGATTACAAAGATGAAACAGCGGACGTTAACAGTGTGATTACAAAGATGTAACAGCGGACGTTACCAGTGTGATTACAAAGATGTAACAGCGGACTTTACCAGTGTGATTACAAAGATGTAACAGCGGACGTTACCAGTGTGATTACAAAGATGAAACAGCGGACGTTACCAGTGTGATTACAAAGAAGTAACAGCGGACGTTACCAGTGTGATTACAAAGATGTAACAGCGGACGTTACCAGTGTGATTACAAAGATGTAACAGCGGACGTTACCAGTGTGATTACAAAGATGTAACAGCGGACGTTACCAGTGTGATTACAAAGATGTAACAGCGGACGTTACCAGTG